>JAHKBH010001188.1:0-10000 GCA_019049505.1 Pachyrhynchus sulphureomaculatus
TATCGGTATCGTGATGCTTTTTGTCCATTCCTTCGGTATTTCTACTTCCTGTAATATCTTATTAAAGAATGTTGTCATTTCCGATATGTAGCTTCCTCCGGCATATTTAATTAGTTCATTTGGTATCCCATCTTCTCCTGGTGCTTTTCCATTTTTAAGTTACGCTTCCGGCGATTGTGAGGGCCACTTTAGTATCATATCGTGGGTCCAAGTGAGCCGCTTCGCGACGTGATTTTCGCCCAGCAAAAGATCTATGCGGGATTATTTACTTAAGGGTTTGAGCCGAAGATTCGCAAATATTGAAACCAATAACAAATATGTAATTGTCATGTGCCTAGATTCGAGATTTAAAGATCACTTACTAACAAGAAGCAGGTTGAAAAATACATTTTAAAATACATATGATCAATATTGTTAAAAGTAAATATTGAAATCGATGAAGACATGGTATCAGTAACGGAATAAGACTCCTCGGACTACTTCCCACTTAGCACCAAAAAAACGTAAGAAACAGAAGTAGACATTTTGGGATGTAATTTCTAATATTGCTAAACCCAGAGACAAAAATAAAACGGTTTCCCAAGGAATAGAAGAGATACGAACAGAGTTTAGGTCTTATTTAATTTTGCCATGATTAGATTGTAAAGCAAGTCCCTTTTTATGGATGCAGATTAATTTCTAGAATTTTTCTGGGTTAGGAGAACTTTGTGTTAAGTTTCTTTCGGCACTAGCTTCTTGAATTATGATACTTTATCTTTAAACGGCGTAGAGTAATAAATGACACTTTAGTATGTAAAACCATGCTAGGGTGGTACACTAAAATTTTGTGTATTATTTACTGTTTACTATTTTGTATTGAGTCTGCATCACTTCTCCTCGATTCGGGTAGATATACCCTCTAACAAGGTAAATTGTTGGGTCTGTTCATTGTCGACTTATTGTTAATATAATCATAGGCGTGTATATACAAATAAGATGGTAATAGGAAAATAAAAAATATTTTCCTTGAGTTACATTTTATTTAATAATTAAAATTGAGATATGTTTTAATTCAGTTACATTTTATTATAATTATTCAAATTAAAATATGGGAACTAATAATTAACTCTAAGAAATGAAAATAAATTACGAATAGGAAAATAATTAAGTATATGAGGTTGCTGGCTCTTCAAACGGTACATGCTATTAAAATAAGCTATTCCAGATCAGACTCGGAAGAAGAACTTTGATCAACATTAACAATTACACTGCGTGACATGGTTTTGGTACCCGAAAAAACAGATTACTATTATAGTTTCCTATTAGTTATAGTATGTAAGCAGTGGAAGTCTTTTATTTCTATCACGTCTTGTTTTTAAAGTACACACCGATAACCTTTTCTTAACCTACCCTCATATTGTTCATATTAATAAATATAATCGCTAGATAATCTATTGAGAGGATATGTTCATTTCTTGTTAGTTTCTTTGAGATTACCTGAGAGTGTAATAATACAGTTTTTAAAGATGAATACTGAAAAAAGTAGTCGCCGTCAGTGCAAAACTTCACCAAACAAGTTTTGTTACGTGTGTGGACAGTACATTCTCAAGTCTCAAGGAAAAAAAATATCTAAAAAAGTATGTACTGCGTATTTTCTATATTTTGGACGTATACTCTCCTGTGGTGGTTGAACGGAAACAAAACATCTATGCCATTTGTAGTACCGACTGTGTGGCGCGAACCTAGTAATCATTTTAACGATTGCTACTTCTGCTTGACTGATGTACGAGGATTTTCAAAGAAAATTAAGCATAATCGAGTACCCTTCTGTGAATTCTGTATCAAAACTAATACCATATAGTGAAGACATGACTCCTCCTTTGCCTCCTAAGAAAAGTCAAACTGAAGAGTTAGATATACCAAGCGATGAAAATAACGATGAACAAGACATGGAAGTTGACACCCCAGATCCAGACTTTTTACCCTCTTCAAGTGATCTATGCCAACCGCATTTAATTCAACAACGGGAATTACATGATTTGATACGGGACTCGAATTTGTCTGTTAGACAAGCCGAATTACTTGGATCAAGACTACACATCTTGGAGCAGTGAGTGATGAACAAGGGGAACGATTTCATCAGGATGTGAAAAGGCTTGAGGAACGGTTTCAAGGTCGTTGGGGCGTAGCTATGTTGGGAGATTACTGCTGGCTTTTAAAACGAGAAGATATTTCCCAACATAAGAGAAAAAGTTAAATATTTTTAACTTTTAATGTACAATATAAACTTTTCACTATATATTATATAATTTAGTTGGGCCCAAATGTATTAATAATAAGTTTTTTTTTAGCAGTTTTATTCGAATTATTGGAAAATTTAATGAAGCTACGTGTACACTATACGTTATTCCTTAATTATTTTACTTAAAATTGTTAACTATCGTACCTAAAAAACTGTACGTGATAGACAAAAAGTACTTATGTAAGTGGTGTGTATGAAAAATAAACAGGAAAAATTTAAGTGGGTACTTAATTTTTTTTTTATATTTGTAACGCAGTGTTATCGGATCAATTATTTGGTCAATAATGTTATCCAATTCCCACATTTTCTTTTCTTCTCTCATAACGTGACTTACACTTCCGAGTTCTCCTTCTTCACATTACTTATCGCATCACCAAATAAGGACTTGACATCCATCATTTTAAATGTTGTATTGTTTCTTGTGACTTCCCCCTTTACCCCATATTAAATTTGGCGGATTTAATTCACAATGATAAGAAGGAAGTTGCGGTACTGTTATATCACGTGAAGCTGCTAGTTCATCTACAGCGCACCTTTTTATATAGTGATAGGATATTTTGAAGTGGGAAATATATATGAAGAAAAAAGGAACAGATTGTTGTCTGAAAATGGTGAAATGCGAACGTACCTGCATCACAATTGACCTTTCCCTGATTTTAAATATTAAAATATTCTATGTGTAAGTTTTGTGTAGTAACATAAATAGTTTAGGTTTATTGTTGCTATTATGTGTAAAATGTCGCTCTTATGCATATTTTTAAACAAATGTTACTTGTAATTTAGTTTTATTTTGCTCAAAAATTGCCGACCAAATCAGCCAGGACCCGGTTTTAACCGGGTTGACCGGGTACTCGTTATATCTCTAAATAATTTTCGAAACTCTGAATTTTCTTTGAAATAATTTGGATTTAAATTATATATATATATATATATATATATATATATATATAATATATATATATATATATATATATATATATATATATATATATGTATATATGTGTATATATGTATATATATATATATATATATATATATATATATATATATATATATATATATATCTTCTTCTTTTTCTTCCTTCAGCCGCTCTCTACTTACCCACTGTCGGGTATAGGCCTCTCTCAAATCTTTCCATTATTCTCTATGTTGTGCTTGTTGATACCAGTTAAGCCCTCCGACTCTCTTAAGATCGTCGATCCATCTCTGTTGGGATCTTCCTATGCTTCGCTTTTCACCCCATGGTCTCCACCTAGTGATCTCGCCACTCCACTTATACGTCACTCTCGCTACATGGCCAGCTCTGTTCCATTTCAGAGATGTTATCCGTTTGGTGATATCATCCACCTTTGTTTGTTATCTAATCCATTTATTAGTTTTCTTGTCCTTTAAACTAACACTCAACATCTTCCTTTCAATTGCTCGTTGGTGAACTTGTAGATTTTTCTATTGTTCTTTTAGTTAAAACCCATGTCTCGTCTCCATACGTTGTAGCTGGTAAGATACATTGATTATAAATTTGGGTTTTTGATCTTTGAGGAATGTTCATATTCAGTACATATTTCAATTTTCCATATACTGCCCATCCCATACGTATCCTTCTGTCTATTTCAAGCTTCTGGTTTTCCTTTCCTATCGTTATTATTTGGCCCAGATAGATGGATGTGTTTACTTTTTCTATTGGTGTCTTCGTTACTCATGTACTTTGTCTTGGAGAAATTTATGTCAACTCCCACTTTTCTTGCTTGGTGGTGGAGATCTGTGATCATTTGCATCATTTCATTCTTATTGTTTGCTATAAATACAATATATATATATATATATATATATATATATATATATATATATATATATATATATATATATGTATATATATAAATATATATATATATATATATATATATATATATATGTATATATATATATATATATATATATATATATATATATATATATATATGTACACATATATAATGTTAATTGTAATTTATGCTATGGATCAAAAACTATTTTATTTTAATTTAAATAAAATAAACATACATAGACTATAGATTCACAACACTGTTACTGCTTACTGCTACGTTAATCACTTAATACGTACATAAACCATGCAGGAAGGAAGATCTGCAGTTTGCTGTGCATTTAATCGATTTATTGTGCTCGATCACGTAGAAATAGCATAATTAATGCGAAGGAGCAATTAATCCGTGTGTTGGCTGCAAATTGTTTAAAAATTAGCATGAGTAATACCAGCTATAATATACAAGGTGAAAAGAAGAATATGAAACAAAAAATTTCAGGGCCTTTGTTAGCTGATAAATCATCAGGAATTTTTATACCTTGATATTATAACACTTATTAATCCAAACTGAAAAGGTCCAATCCAAAATTATATATATATATATATATATATATATATATATATATATATATATATATATATATATAGACATATCATGGAGTACGACAAGGTGACTCAACCTCTCTTAAATTGTTCACATTAGCAATGGAAGACATGTTTAGAACGCTGGACTGGATGGAAAGAGGAGTAAATATCGTTTGGAGTATCATTTGAGTTTGCCGATGATGTAATATTGATAGCAAGAGACAAAATAGAACTCCAATAAATGTTAGAAGAACTAAACGAAGCGTCCAAACAGATAGGACAAAAAATAAACATGAACAAAACAAAGTACTTAACAAATGAAATAGAGGAACAAGAGGAATAGAACTTTCAAAGAATAATCTGACAGCAGAATTACAAAGAAGAATGTCACTGACCTGGTCGGCGTTCGGAAAACTACAAGACGTACTCCAGTTGGAAATACCAAACACGCTGAAAGCAAAGACCTTTGACCAAACGTGTTGCCAGTTTTAACGTACGGTACAGAAATTTGGGGCCTTCAATAAAATTATCTTATATAAGCTCCAGGTAACACAAGGGTCCATGGAAAGAAAGATGCTAAACTACGAGATGATATACAGAATATTGAAATACGAAGAAGATCCAAAGTAACCGATGTAATAGAAAGACTGTGTACCCTAAGATGAAATTGGGCTGGACACGTAAGGAAAATGCAAGATAACAGATGAACGCGTAGGATCATAGAATGGAGACCCAGAGAGAATAAGAGAAGTAGAGGAAGACCGCAGACCAGGTGGACGGATGGCATAAAATGGATGGCAGGGCACGATTTGATGGAGAAAACACACAATAGAGAAGAATAGAACAACTTGAGGGAGGCTTACGTCCGACGATGGACAGAATAAGCTACAGAAGAGGAAGAACAAGAATATATATATATATATATATATATATATATATATATATATATATATATATATATATATTTATATATATTATATATATATATATATATATATATATATATATATATATATATATATATATATATTTATATATATTTATATATATATATATATATATATATATATATATATATTTATTTATTTATATATATATATATATATATATATATATATATATATATATATATATATATATATATATATATAGCTTTCGATACTCATGTTCTTGCTATTTCATACCATTTCTCTCAGCGCTTCCACTACCTATGCCGCTATTATTATCTGTCGCTGCGCCTCGTCTTTTAACTGTCTGTCACTGGAAATGTCTACTTCGAGGTAGTTGAAATTCATGATTTACTCGATCACTTTCTCTTCCACTACCAGCTTATACCTTATCATTTCTTTTGCTATTATTGTAAGTTTGATTTTACCTGTAGAAATTTTCATGTTACGCTCTCTTGCTGCTATATTGAAATTGTGCAGTAGCATCCGTAGGTCGTCCTCATTATGGGGGACTAGGACTGTCTTATCGGTATAACAAATCGCAATATTTCTGCTTGCACTATTAGTATTTATATCATTGATTATGGTTGTTATTTGTGGGGGAATTTTATTTTCGTTTAGTATTTTCAGTATATTCGTTTTTCTGACTTTGCCAAATGTTTTAGTTAGATCTACGAAGCACATATCCTTAGAATGGTCATATGATTTTTCAGCCACCTGTGTATTTATGAATATTGCACCGATTGTGCTTTTATTTCTCCTGAAACCTTGTTGTTTTTTCTTTATAGAGATTTGCTATTCCATGACTTCGGGGTCTGTCTGTCTGTCAGTCTCACCCGATTTTCTCCGAAACTGTTTGTCACAGAAAGTTGAAATTTGGTAACAATATAGGAATTGATGGCCTCATCAGAGCCGTGTAGTTTCGAAAGTTAAATTTTAACTTAAGGGGTTAGTTTTGGGAGGTGAAAAAAATTTTTTTTACTAGGTAGTCGAGTGTGGTGTCAAATGAAAGCTTGTCAAGACAGGAGTAAAAAATATATATATAATGTAATACTTGCGCCCACTTTTCTTTGTATTATTTTTAAAAAATAGCGAAAAATATTTTCCACGGGGTGTAGATTGAACGAAAATTATACATTACCTTTACTAATGTATCTGGTACTAGCAACCCCGTCCCAGTTTCGCACGGGTAGTTGAGCATATTATGCCTACATGTTTTGTCTGTCATAGGATCGCATCAGCTTGATGCGTCGAATATGTGGATTAGATTTAAATGTAATATAATGTCTACACTACTTGAAGTATTTTAATGTATTTTATTATGTAGATATTATAAACATAAAAACAAACTAAAATATTTCTTTATATACAACATTGAGAACTTCTGCCTGATTACGTGTAAAAACGAACATATTTTGTTTAAAAGTTACACGTGACAGGGCAACATACAATTTTCCGTGTGAAAAACATTGAGTGGTTAAATAAATTCCAGCAACTTTCAAAGTTTGACCTTGTTAATAGTCATTCCAAACGCTAATTTTATTGGAAATTGGAGCCGTTTGAACTGAAAAGGCAATTCTGAGGTATAAAAACAGTTTCATCAGTTCCGTTGCCAGTTAATATGGTACATTCGATCAAAAAATTTTTTAAATTGACTACTTTGAGTCTTGTACCGTTGCATAGTTTTGGTGGATTTAAATTTCTTAGTAATATAATAGCGGAACCTACTTTTAATATTAATTTGTGCTGCGGAATTCCGGGAGGAGTCAAAGAATTCAAAAATTCAGTTGGATAATGTACTGCCTCCTCTCTATCCACGACTGTGTCAACTGAGTAGTAAGTTTGTGATGATGCTTCAAATTTTGAAAGAATAAAATCATTATTTTATCAACTTGCTCATTAGTGGCTGATAGTATAGCCCTTTCTTGAAACCAATTTAGTGTCTTAGTGGATATGTTACTAATATCGGGAAATACCTTTTCAATCAATTCTTCCACATTTAGATTATTAAGAGTGATACAGACATTTCCAGCTTGAAATTCACCATTACCTATTTGGAGCAAGTCGTTAGAAAAGTGCCTATTATCTTCGCTAGACGATAAAATTCTCATGTTGGTTTTAAGTTCACATTTCGTTCTTTTGAGCGATGCATTGATTTCATCTGCTCACGTCAACCTAGTTATAACAGGCAAAATTTGACGGAAATCTCCAGAGAACAAAACAGTGCAGCCACCCATTGGGCAGTTACTGTTGCGCAAATCTCGCATTGTCCTGTCTAATGCCTCAACTGAGGCTTTATGAGACATAGAAGCCTCGTCCAAAATAATCAAACTGCAATCTTTCATTAATTTTCCGGCGTTACTTTGTTTTGAAATATTACAAATGCTCATCACTACATATTTTCATTGGAAGTTTGAATGTGGAATGGGCGGTTCGCCCACCTTCCAAAAGTGTGGCTGCTATGCCGGACGATGCCACAGCAAGGGCAATTTTTCTATCGGATCTTACTTTTGCTAATAGAAAATTTATTAGAAATGTTTTATCCGTGCCTCCAGGAGCATCTTAAAAAAACATTTTTCCTTCATTACTATTAATTGATGGCAATATTATGTCATAAACATTTTTTTGTTCAGGATTCAAGCGACATTCATCTTGAATGACTTGTAAAAGTCGGGAATGGTTATAGTTTGTTTCTCGAAAATACTCTGCATTGATTGTTGCATTCAAATTGAAAATTTTTTGTTTTATTTTTTTTTTAATTTTTTTGTTAATTTTTTGCGATAACTCCTGAGATATTCATTTAAATTATATGGTGTAAAAGATTATAATAATGTGCATGAAATGCTTAAGGTAACTAACGTATTTAAGTTGATAAGGATTAATACTGTATCCGTCTAAATAGCTTTCCAATTATCGCATTGTACGTGGCCATTTTTTTAGAAGATAGAATGGGTATAGTAAGCTATCCTTAAAAGATAGATATATGCCATCGCGAACTTTTTTGTAGATCTATAAAAGAGGAATATCCCACCATGCATTATTTTGTTATATCTCAAAGGGATTAGGCAGCGTTTTCGTATCGTTATATTTCAACCAATTTACACACAACCTTGACAAATTATATACCTAAACCTTCCTCATAAACCACTCTATCGATTGGTGAAAACCGCAGGAAAATCCGTTCAGTAGTTTTTGAGTTTATCGCGAACAGACAGACAGACGCGGCGGAGGACTTTGTTTTATAATGTGTAGTGACAAAAAAAAAAATTCAAGGTCATCAGTTTTGAGTAAAGATTGGAAACAAACTTTGTTGAAAACTCATTTGCGGTGTGTTTTGTGAAGTCGCTGATCATTTTATACCTCCGTAACAACATTTTTTATTTTAAAAGCAATCAACGTACGGAACACTAATTGCGAAAGTTCAACTTCCACTTGACTGGTTATTTAAATTGAAGTTAGTAGTTTTAATGGCCCTTTTAGTAAAATGATACCTCGATAATCGTCTGATCTTTTTCTATCTGCTGTCTTAAAAATGGGAATGATGTAACTATCCTTCTACTCCTTTACTACCTTTTCATCCTTCATAATATTGTTAAAAAGTGCACATCATATCATGTTCAGTGTACATCCATCGTATCTAAGTAGCTCTCATCTGGCCCTGCGGATTTTCGATTTGTCATGGCGTATTCTAACTCTTTCAGCTCGAAGTTTGCTTGAGTAAAGTGACTTAATCTATCACATATTTCAAAACATGACCGGAATCTTGAAGTTTGAATAAGTTTTTCTGTTAGTTTAAAAGGATTAAAATATCTCGTACTTATTATTGTAGATTGCAACATGACTTAGTCGCATCCCAGTAATAGTAATATCATTGTTAAGGGCGAAAGGGCTATGAATTAATTACTCCACCGCACCCGGTCGCTGGATTATCCGCTCTATCGGAAAATGCACTCAGCTCTAGACCACTGTTTGGCCGTCCACGGCATTAATATGCAATTAGTTGTGTGTAGGCACCGTGTAATTTATAATCACTATTTGCACGACATTACGTTGGATGAGGATAAGGGCGCGGATTCTTTAATCCTTTTGGTGCTTTTTATTACCTGTTTTATTGCTACCCTCGACACTGACAAGAAGATAAATTGATAGAAAAATGCACAGTAAACAAAAACGTTACTGACTAATGGTACATATAGGTCGACCATCAGGACTACACATTAACTAAGGCTGTATTCTACGTGAACTATTAATTCTAACGATTCGGAGGGTACCTAACCGTAAACCTAAATACACAAAATTTCAGTTCGCAGACTAACACTTTAAAATTTGAAGAAGTTACTTTTAGAGTTCGTGGCTCCCGTTACCTTCAAAGTAATCCCCATGCAC
>JAHKBH010001191.1:0-25000 GCA_019049505.1 Pachyrhynchus sulphureomaculatus
GGATAACGATTTCCCGCCATTTTTTTTAAAAATAATACAAAGAAAAGAATGCGCAAGTATTACATTGTATATATTTTTGAACTCGTGTTTCCACAAGCTTTCATTTGACACCCTACTCAATGACCTAGTAAATTTTTTTTATCACTTCCGATTTCACTCCCCAAAACTAATCCTTTAAGTCAAAATTTAACTTTCAAAACCACACGGTTCTGATGGGGCCATCAATTCCTATTTTAGTGCCAAATCTTAACTTTCTATCTCAAATAGTTTCGGAGAATATCAGATGTGACAGACGGACAGACAGAGGAACAAACAGACACCGAAGTGATCTTATAAGTGTTCCGTACGGAACACTAAAAATTGTTTCGAACTGTATCATAATACTCGTTTACAGCACAGATAACCTCTTCATTCGACGAGATTTTCTCCCCCTAAAGCTAACAAGAAAAAAGTCTCTAGAAACCAAATATGAGGGCTAGGGTGTGTGAGGAAACATGCAAATGGTCTAATAACGTTGCGTAATAAGAGCCTGTTATTGTTTTACCTTTTTCAAAATAGTCAATAGGGTGACCGCAAAAAATCGATGTCGGAATTTTGTTCGTCTGGACCCCACAAAACGATTCCCCTTTCCAGATATTGAGATAGCCGAAATTTGAGCTCGATTAAACGACGTTAACCCGTGCCGCTCGTCGCTCAAAGTTTGAAAAAATCCAAATTTTTGGCCAAAAAGCTGATATATGGAGCCATAACTCCAGAACGGTAAATAATAGAAACACGCTTAATATCTCAAAAGAAAGCTAATGTTGTTCTTCAAAATTTATATTCTATACATAATTGTTGTTATTTTAAGTCAAACCGAGTTACAACAACCTTTACCCCAAAAACGTGACCTGGTACCAGTAGGAGCCAGTTTGGGAATATTCTAAGAATTTTACGGGTTTTTACATAATGTATCTCGGAATTAACATTTTTTTTGTTAAAAGGTATTTTGGAACTCAATTTTCAAACATAAAGAGCCTTTTGTTCAAATTTAATCTTTTATTATATGGGGATTACCTGACTAGTTTACCGCCAAAGAAAGACCCGTTTGACAGGTAAAAAGGAGGGTGAATCTAATTTCTATTTTAGGGATGGTGATTTTACTTCAGCGTACAATCGACCTTTTATTTATTCAGTTTAGTTTCTAAAGTGCCTTTGAGCTGGTTAGATCGAACAATTATCCAGTGAAGATATTTTAAGACACTGAAGAGGACAGCATCTACCAGGAACTTGAGAGCTTGGAGGAAATGGACATCCCTGAAGAAGCTGCAGAAGATCCAGGACCATCTGAGAGCAAGAGGATGAAAGTTTCATTTGCAAGGGGCGTTAAAGAGATTTTAAACATGAAATTGTCCATTTTATTAGATCGATGTAAGGTATCCGACAGAAATGCCACGAGAATTTTAATAGCTACTCTAGAAGCACTAAACCTTGACCCCCTTGAGTACAAAGACTCGAAAACTTTATTACATGATAGAAGGCAAATGTTCAGAGAACAATATAATAAAAAAATTTTTGATAAAGTAAACATTCCCGAAAAAGAGCCCGTGGTTGTCCATTGGGACGGTAAACCTTTACCGGGTGTTTTAAAAAATGAACAATGTGAGCGAATAGCTATAGCTATTTCATATGGCGAAAAGGAACAGCTGCTGGGAGTTCCTGTAACAGCAAACAGCTCTGGAGAGGAGCAAGCCGTAGCCGTATATGAATGCCTACATGAATGGGGTCTTCTCAACACCGTCAAGGCGATGTGCTTCGACACTACAGCATCCAACACGGGAAGACTCAAAGGAGCATGCGTCATATTGGAGCAAATGTTAGGAAGAGAATTGTTATACCTAGCTTGCCGTCACCATATCTTGGAAATTCTGTTAAGAGGCGTATTCGACACAAAAATAGGATCAACCACTGGACCTCATCCAGACATTTTCAAGAGATTCCTCACTGCGTGGCCCAAGATGGACAAAGGAAAATACGACACAGGTATCAGTGACAATCTAATCCAGAAGTAACTGCAAATGTTACTGCTGAGTTCGAGACCAAATTAACTGAGAGCCACCCCAGAAATGACTACAAGGAGCTATTGCAGTTGGTTCTCGTATTTGTTGGATCACTAGACGGCAATGTTGTGGGTTTTAGAACTCCAGGAGCCATTCATCACGCTAGGTGGATGGCAAAGGCTATTTACTGCTTAAAAATATTCATTTTTCGTCGTCAATTTAAGATGTCTAAAGAAGAAGAAAGTTCTGTGCGTGCTATTTCTGTTTTCATAGGTAAAATTTATTGTAAAGCTTGATTCAATGCTCCAAAAGCTCATCTTGCACCAAAGCAAGATTTAGGTATTTTGCATAGTCTGTTAGACTATAAAGAATGTGACAACGACATTGCAGAAATAGCCCTGACCAAATTTTCGAACCATTTGTGGTATTTGAATGCAAAGTTGGTGGGATTATCGTTTTTTAATCCCACCATTACAGACGATGAAAAGTTGTTAATGGCTAATAAATTGTTCAGTAGCACAGATCAACCATCACAGCACGCTAGGTTTGTAAATCCAAAAGTTAAGAAAGAAAACTTAAAAGAGGTAGTTGATGGAGGATTGGTAAATTTACTTACCAAAGAAACGTTTACATTCTTTGACCAATTTAATATAAAAACAGATTTCCTAAGACAACATCCAAACACCTGGCCTCAAAATAATGACTTCCAAGAAGGATTGAAAATTGTCAACACATTAAAAGTAGTTAATGATATGGCTGAGCGTGGTGTTAAATTAATAACCGACTTTAACGACCTTCTGACAAAAAATGAAGACCAAAAGCAATATGTCCTGCAAGTTGTAAGTAAATGCCGAGCATTATATCCTGACGTTTCAAAAACTACTTTAAAAACAAAAACTCTAGAGAATAGAATAGATTAGATAACTATGTAAAATTATCAATTCATGTAGGTACTACGTCTGTATCTTTTCTGTGTCTGTTTTGTATGTATTATATACCTAATTTTTATATTTTAAAATAAAAAATGTCATTAGACTTATCAGTATCACTTGTTTTTTTATTATATTTCTACTTTAAACTCAAAAATATACCAAAAAAAAGCAAAATTTATCACTTAATAACAAAATATACGAAGTATGCTCCTAGTGGTACCAGGTCACGTTTTTGGGGCTAAAGGCTTTGTAACTCGGTTTGACTTAAAATAACAACAATTATGTATAGAATATAAATTTTGAAGAACAACGTTAGTTTTCTTTTGAGATATTAAGCGTGTTTCTATTATTTACCGTTCTGGAGTTATGGCTCCATATGTCAGCTTTTTGGCCAAAAATTTGGATTTTTTCAAACCTTGAGCGACAAGCGGCAAGGGTTAACGTCGTTTAATCGAGCTCAAATTTCGGTTATCTCAATACCTGGAAAGGGGAATCGTTTTGTAGGGTCCAGACGAACAAGATTCCGACATTTTTGTTCCCCCTCTATGAGATCCGGTCACTCCGGTCACTCTAATAGTCAATCACGATGATACCCTGTGAGTCCCAAAAAACAATTGTCATCACTTTTCCCGCCGATAAAACTGTTTTCGCTTTCTCCGGTGCACTTTCACCTTCGCCAGCCCACTGTTTTTAAGACCATTTTGTCTCCGGTATGTAATGGTGATTCCATGTTTCATCTACAGTCACAACACGATGCCAGAAGTGTTTTGGATTACGCTGCAACTTTTCCAAATATGATTTTGAAAAGTCGTTGGTCGTACTGAGTCAACAAACACGGTACCCATCGCGCACTTAGTTTTTGCGTTTTAAAGCTTTAGGCAGCTTAATGTAGCCGTTCATATGAGAGGCCTACCATCTCAGCAATCTCACGAATCTTAATACGATGATCTTCCATCACCATACCTTGAATTTTATCAACCATTTCTTCAATCGGAAGTCATGAACGTGTAGCATCTGCAGTGTTAGTACGGTCACGGTTAAACTCATTTCTTCTTCTTAAGGTGCCGTGCAGATTCCTGCGTAGACGTCTGTACCAAACTTCTCTCATCAGATCAGTCTGTTTAAAGCCGTATTTTGGAGAGACCGAAAATCACTTATTCCTGTCCAGTGACGAATATTGCGCAGCCATGATATTCTTTTTCGTCCCATTCTTCTTTAGCCTTGAATTTTACCCTGCAATATCAGGCGTTGAAAGCTATAACGTTCCCCACGAATAATATGACCCAAGTATGAAATCTTTCTCCTTTTTATGTTTTCGAATAATTCGCGATCTTCCAGGTTGGCCCTCTCGATCACCTCCTCATTCCTCACATTATCGAGCCAAGATACTCTCAGCATTCTTCTGAGTATTCACATTTCAAATGCCTCCAGTTTGTTAATAATTTTAATGTTTCAACACCGTAAAGCAAAACGAACCAAACATAGCACTTAACCATCCGGTACCTGGTTAAGGTTTTTATTACAAAGGAATTTGCGTAACTTGATGAAAGTTGCTCTTGCCTGCTCAACTCTGGCTTTAATTTCCATGTCCGGATCCCATTTGTCATTCACGGGGCATCCCAGGTATTTGAACTTGTTAACCTGTTCTATATTCTCGGCATTTATAAGAATTCGGACATCTTGAATTGGATTTCGACTGATGATCATGAATTTTGTTTTGTTTATGTTGATGCTTAATCCAATGTTTTCTCTTGCTTTATGTATAGCCATATAAATTACACAGCATGGGTAACAAAACACAACCCTGTCTAACTCCCTTTCTTATTTCAAAATCTTCCTTGTATAACCATTCTGAAGTCTTACGTCTGCTGGTTGATTCCAATATAAGTTGGCAATGATTTTTATATCTTTAGAATCTAGCCCTAGTTCTTGTAGATATTTTATGAGGAGGTCATGTTTAACGTCGTCGAATGTCTTCTCATAGTCTATGAAGCAAATAATACATCCTGTCTCTGATCCAGACAATTCTGAACCAGCATTTGGAGACTGAAGATGGCTTTCCTTTAAATCCGAACTGACTATATCCACTAACTTCTTCGCATTTCTTGTATAGTCTCGTATGAATGATGCGCAAGAAGAGTTTGAGAAAATAGCTGATGAGACTAATTAAGCGATACATTGTTTAGAACTGGCTGTTTTTAGTAATAAATGTAGAACGCAGCCAGTCCTTCAGTATTTTCCCAGTATCATAAATGTTGTTAAAGAGTATTAGAAGCTTTGTTAAATTATCATTACTGAGTTTATAGAATGTCTCTGAGAACATGTTATCTGGACCAGGGGCTTTATCACTTTTCATTAGTGAAATAGCATGAACCACCTCACTCGTCAAAATTTCAGAACTGGACGAATTATCCGTTAAGAGATCTGGTGAACATGATCTATTATCATTAAACAAATTTTAGGTGTACCTTTTCCATATATTAGACTGTTCTTCTGGGTGTAAGATCGGTTCATTCGCCTCATCTCGGTTGTGAGAGGAGGGATTCTTCTTATATGTTCCAGCTATTTCTTTTATTTTCTTATAACGGTGGAAGGTGTCACCAAGACGCTGCAAGTTTTTCGCCTCGATACATCTTTGTTCCAGCCACTGCTCTTTAGCAATCCTTATTTCTTTACGGATTTCTCTTTGAAGACGGACATAACCAATCTGATCTTGTTGGTTTTTACATTGTCTGCGTTTTTCTATAAGATTTAATATGGTATATGTTGGGTCATCCATTCATTTTTCGTTTTTAATGTTGACTGTTGAAGATAAATGTTGTTCGCAATTTCAAATGACTCCTTAGCTTTGACCCAGTCCTATTCAATATCATTAGAGATAGATATTCCATCTAGTTGTCCATTTAAACAGTCTCTGAATTTCATATTTATTTCAGTATTTTTAAGTAGTTTAGAGTTGGGTTATTTGTTTTTCTTTCTTGTCTTAGTCTTTGTCAAACTCATCCGTATGTTAGCTACAAGCAAGATATGGTCAGATTCAATATCAGCTCCTGGCAGTGTAGTCACCTTTGTTATGGCGTTTCTGAATCATGATAAAGTCAATTTAATTTCGGACAAGATGTTCTTCATTGTCCTGAGGTGATTTCCATGTATAAAGGCGTCTTGGATGAAGTTTATACCAAGTATTTGTTATAACCAGCTCATTCGTTCCGTTCGCCTACGCCATATTTGCCTACTATGTGTTCCACATCTCCTTTACCAATCTTAGCACTGAAGTCGCTCATATATTAAGCTCATTGCTTTTTGTGAATTTTATAGCCTGGTCTAGGTGTTTATAAAAAGTCTCTATTTCTTCGTCTGACTTGTCTAATGTAGGGGCATAAACTTGTATAATGTTAATGTTGACTCGTTTTCCCTGTAGCTAAAGTAGGATGACTCTTTATCCGAGATTGGCACAAAGTTTCGAATACCCACACCATGTCGGTGGTCACGGTCACTGTCGTCGCTGCCAGAATAGTAAAATGATCTTCCATCCAAAAGTGTCATTCCAGAGTTCGGCCACCGAACATCATTACTCCTATAATATTGATTTTCAGTCTCTTCATTTCCTGAACAAGGTTGTGTAGCTTTCCAGTGGCAAATAAAGTTTTTAACATTCCATGTTGCGATTTTTGATATCTTATTCAGTTGGAGTTGGGGGATTCTTCGCACCTCCTGACCATTTAAGGTCTGCTCAGGGCTGGAGGCCATTTTATTTTGTTTCTCCAATATGATAAGAAATGTACGGATAGATATCCTGGGAAATTTTAATGCGGTGGTTTCCCTCTTGTCTTCCGCATTGCAGTACTACAGCCTTTAGCTTGCTACAAGTTTGCCTGAAGTAGTCCAAAGAAGAGCAGGTCAAATATATTATTTTACGCCTCATCTTGGTACTGGAGATCGCTGCAGCCCTTCTTCAGGGTTTGAAAACCATATTGTTAGTTTTGATTCACGTCGACTATTTTATTTCCCCGATATCACTCATATCTGACAGGAGTTCCCCTATCCACCACCTGGGGAGGCGTCCGATGGAGGACTAGCAAACCCACCGGGTAAATTCATTTTTCCAGTAATAAATGGTCTTAAGTGCTGGTGCAGAGTCCCCATGAGCTTCTTTCAGTTCAGTTTCTATATGGGCAGTAGTCCATTTTTTTTAAAATAAAAAGATTTTATCACTGAAGGATACTCAACATTATTCGTATCTACGAAACGTATAACACCGATCACTTACGATAGCGGCCAATAAACAACTGCCCGTTGCATCTGTTTGAAACTTTAAGCATAGCTGTCATAACAATCGCGCTTACTAATAGTCATGCTGCTTAACAAAATTTCCCGTCACTTCGTAAAAATTTACCAAACTTGTCTCCACCCTGGGACCTATGAAATTTAATGTAATTACGAGTAATGTTAAAAAAAAATTATAAGGTATTTAAATTATATCTTCAAAAATTAGTGAAATATTAATGTAGTGTGTGTCGTATTGGATTCAACTTTGGGGATTTTAAAAATTATGCTACATCGTACTCTACGCCTACGAAAATTTGTTTCTTTCTTACTATCCTGAGAAAGATCGACATTTTCAACGTTCTACTGTAAGAAAATTGTTTTGTTGAAAGAAGCCCATACTCGTTCATACAGCTTAATTTCCAAGGAAGTGGGAACTGGCAAATGAAATTCCCCTAAGACCTGATTTTAAAACCACGGCTCTTTTTTATTAAACTTAACCGATAGAATTATCGTAGACCCTAATTTTAAGAGACATTTGTCAAAAAATATTATTTCGTATAAACATATTAAATTATTACACTGTTTTTATAATTAGGTCTACTTAATTCACCAAAACCAATATAATTTTATCTTAGTTTATTACTAAATGAATTTAGATAATCAAAGTTTATGTAAGCTTAATAGATCCTTTTTCCTGTATTATTAGGAATTATACATTTTGTAACAAAAATTCTTATATAAATAAACAGCTGAACAAACGAGTTATTAAACTTTTTTTCTTCCATAAAGTGGCTGCTCTAGCTTAGTGCTATAGTTCCGGTTCGGGTTTGATCCCCGGTACATCTTTTGGGTTACTTTTATTTTAAACTATATTTCACTAGACTACATTCTATGTCATGCTTTTTCCCAACAAACATAAATAAACTCCCAAAAAGCCGGTATGCTGTAAAAAAAAGACAGTTAGATGTTGGTCGGCGGCCGCTAGGACGTTGAAAGGCTAGCTATGTAGGCTCCTCCCCCCTCAGATATCTGAAGACGGGTTGAGTGCAAACTGACTGCTTGGATCATGTAAAACTGACTATGAAGCCCAAATTCCCACCCAATACCCAAATTGGACTTTCGAGAACTGGGAGCCCACTACGATATGAAGAAACTGCTGACAGCATATTGATGTCGGATCGTGGCAACCCGTGGTTCCGTGGCGTAGTACTTGCTTGTAGTGCAGAAGGTCTCGGGTTAAATCCCGGCAGGTCGATATACTTTTATTTGAGTATAAATGGCCTGGCCACGTACATACGTAGTAGTTGTTTGTAGAAATGCAATAACGTCCGTGGCAGCACTACAATACAAAAATGTATGTTTCGGCACTTGGACAACGTTAACGGATATTACGACCTACCTGCCGATATTCGCAGGATATGAAAAATCCCTACTCAGGCGGGGAGGTGAATGATAAAAAAAATACTTTAGCCCAAAGTTACGAGGTAGATAGCGTTCTCTTGATTGGGGTTCGCCCCAAAGATATGAAGACATTCTTAGAGGTAATAAACGTTTGGGAGCGTCCATCGAGATTCGTAGCTAGCGGGGGGTTAAAAGAACAGGACCGTGAAATAGCGGTCTGAGAGAATATCATCTACTGATTATATGGTTCGGATACCACGTGAAACAGAAGATCCCTTCTGGTTGACATTACACAGACATGTCTATCTGTCTATCTGTCTGTATATCTGTCACACCCGATTTTCTCCGAAACTATTTGACATAGAAAGTTGAAATTTGATACTAATATAGGAATTGATAGCCTCATCAAAGCCGTGTAGTTTTGAAAGTTATTTTATTTTGATTTAAGGAGTTAGTTTTAGGGGATGAAATCGGAAGTGAAAAAAATTTTTTTACTAGGTCATCGAGTGGGGTGTCAAATGAAAGCTTGTAAAAAACACAAGTTTAAAAATATATAATGTAATATTTGCGCACACTTTCCTTCGTACTATTTTTTAAAAAAGTGCGAAAAATCGCTGTCCCCCTCTCTTTATCTCGAAAAGTATCGATCAAAAAATGTTGAAAAAATTCTGGAATATTCTCCACAGAGTGTGGATTGAACGAAAATTATCACAATTCATCTAGTATATAAAAAAAAATCAAGGTCATCAGTTTTCAGTGAAGATCGGAAAAAAATTTTGTTGAAAACTCAGTTGGGATGTATTTTGTGAAGTCATTGATCATGTCATGCCTCCGTAACAAAATTTTTTATTTTAAAAGCAATCAACGTACGGTGCACTAATTGCGCAACTCCAATTTGCACTTGACCGGTTATTTTAGTGGTAAAGAAAGACCAAAAGATTTCTACAAAAATCATAGCATTAAAACTGCATTATGTACAAAAAAGAAATAGAATAAGCCAGTAAACACCAAATGACTTGTGCAATCATTTATCTTAGGTGAAAGAATTAATATGAATACCCTTTTTTATTCAGCAGAGTTACTGCCAACTGGTAGAATATTTGAAATAAGAATGACAAGTCAATTGTTTTCGAGATATTCACAACAATCATAGTCTTCGTTTATTTGATCTAACGCTAAGCCAGAAAGAAAAATTAAGACAAGAATGTAAAAGTCATTGTATTCCAAGATACGAACTAAATAGCATAAGATAATGAATAAAAGGCGGTTTTTAAAATTATAGAGTATGGATATTTAAAAAAAGTTTAAAAGAAAAACATTTATCACATATTCGGATTATCTAAAAAAGATGGGTGGGATTAGTTTGATCTATTTATATTTCCTTTCGAAAATATGCCGTATGAAATTGATAAATTGCCAAATTTAGAAATACTATGTAGTTTATTGTAAAACAACTGAAAACACAGGGAAGCATGGGAGAGATTAGAAGAGACATACGTCTAGGAGTGGACAGATTTAAGTTAAGAAGAGAAGACGAGATCTGTACTAGGGCTGCCAATCTCCTTAAATACATTATGCGCAAAAATTAAAGGATCAAAAAAAACGAAAATTTGGGTGATTTTCAAGAAGCGAAAAATGGGCACAGAACGACGAAAAAAAAAAAGCAAATTATAGCTTTAAGTTTCTAGTTTTCAGATCCTAAGCCTAAATATTTTTGACATTAACGGTTTTCGAGTAATCATATAAAAACAAAATTTCAAAATTAAATTTTTTTCAGTGATTCTATCTTAGAGCTCTTTCAACATTTTTTGCTCTCTTTAATTTAAGTGGTCTAAAAGCATTGCATGATAATTTTTAGCAGAGTTATTTTCATTCAAAGCAAAAATGACACTTTTGACTTTGACAACTAATTACTCGGGAACTAATGATCGTACAGAAAATTTAAGTAGAGTTTTGAAGACCTCAAAATGTTCTCTATAAAACGTCATTATTGGTTTTTGATCAGAATTTTTTTTCAATGCGAGAAAGTTGATTCAAAAAATGCTAAAAAATCACGCATTTAGGACTTTTCACTTAACTTTGCATAAGTTTGCAAGTAATGAATAACCTAAGGATATTTTCTTTTTTTTTTAACCTCAAAATATTCCCAAGAAACCCTTAAAATTTCAAACGGCTGCGATTTTTTTTTTCATTATGTTCCGCACCTCCAAAGTTCACACTTTTGTTGAAAATCATTTAAAGGATAAATTTGTCGTTTATTGAGGATGAAAATGTTTTTTTAGCAATAAATCTTTTTTTTTCATCAAACAAGATTAATTATTGAAAACAAAAATGAAAAAAAAAAAATTTACAATGTTCATAATGCTACACAATCGTCAAAAAACATCATACATGAGATCCTACGGCTCGTCATTTCTGCGGTAATTAAAAGGTCTCCAATCTCATGTCTTAGAATCGTGCGTATATGGTCGCAAGGCAAGATTTAAAATCGCGCATTTCCTCCTCTGTTACGAATCACCTAATTCAAACGCTCCCCCATATTTATGCATCTGCGGATTTCTCGTTGCCAGATTCCTTGCCAAACCTGGAGGAGCGCTTGTGGCAAATGTCTGAGGTCTCGCAACTGCGGATAATCTAATCGTAAGCGACGCCCAAGCATGTTCGATTGTATATAAATCGGGACTCATTGGTGGATGGTTGGGAGTCGTGATCTTATTGGTAGTTAAAAAATTTCTGGTTCGGATCGCTGTGTGTAGACGAGCATTATCTTGCATGAGGAGGAAACGATTTCCAATTCTCCTACGCTAGAACTTATGGTGTAAGAATTTCATTGACGTACCTTTCGGCAGTCAATGTTCCCGGAATAATTACTAACGCTATTCTGGTGTTCATCGATATTTTTGTTTGTACCATAACTGAGCCACCATTAAAAGCCGCGACAGACGGTTCGGACGTCGGATTCGCAACCCTTGCTCTCTAAAACGATTTCTGACCGTCGAGGTAGAAATGTTGGTTGTTGCCGACGATTCCGGAATCGTTGAGCAAGAATATGAGCTTGGACAGTGGGCTCTCGACGAACATATCTAACGATAGCACGGTCATCTCGCGCAGCAGTGATTTGAAGTCTACCCTGCCCCGCACGTCGATTATGGCCATCTTCTCTTGAATCGACTATAGGCGCGACTCACAACAGATTGGCTTATTCCCATTAAATTCGCAATATCACGATGGGTATAGCCCTCTTCAACAAGGATCACCAGACGAGCAATCTCAACAGCAGACAAATGCCGATAGGGCATAATAAAAAAAAAAAATCAGATTTTCAGGATTTTTTTTTTTAAATTTTCAGAAAAAAAGTTAATTTTGAAATTAGTTTTGAAAATTGCTAAACACTTTTTTCAATTTCTTTTTCTGCAATATTCTTGAATGTCAAAGGCTTGAGAAATTCAAAGACTGCCGATCTCTTGAAAATCTATCCAGAATATCGTAATGAATATTAGTATACCGTCCGTGAAGGGGAGCCCTTGCAAAGGAATCAGGTGGCAAATATCAAGTACAATGTTAAATGTACCACTACAACTTTTTTTACCTCTACATACATATAAAATACTCACAAGACAATAAAAATATCTATCCATATGCATCATCATCATCATCAATCAATCCTTTGCGTCCACTGCTGAACATGAGCTTACCCCATCTCAGTCTACTCTCTCCTCTCCTGGGCTCTCCGCATCCAGTTACCACTCAGTCTCTTAATATTGTCGGTCCAGCGTGTAGGAGGTCTACCCCTACTACGCCTGTCGCTCCTAGGTCTCCACTCAAGCAGCCTTTTAGTCCATCTCCGACATTCGGGCTATATGTCCCACCCAGTTCCATTTAAGTTTCGCGATGTATTACATCAGTAACGCCGGTTCTTTAACGGAGAACTTCGTTTCTAATAAAATCCCGCAGTGACACTCCAATCATTGATCTTTCCATCTTGCGCTGTGTTATTCGAAGCTTTTTAGAAGTTGCGATATTTAAGGTTACAGTTTCCGCCCCATAAGTCATCACCGGAAACAAACACTGCTCAAAGACCTTCCTTTTTAGGCAGATAGGAAAATCACTCCTAAAGACGTCTTCCGTAGGCTGCCCAAGCGAGCGTTATTCTTCTCTTCAATTCGCAGGTTTGGTTGTCCCTTGTGATGCGAATCTCATGACCAAGATAGGTGTATTTTTCCATTAGTTCTACCTCTTTATTGCCGACACTAATCTGTTCACTTGAAACCAAGTTCGTCATATATTTTGTTTTAGAAGTATTCATTTCCAAACCCACGTCTGCACATAATTTTTGAAGTTCTTGAAGCATTACTGCAAGCTCTCCAAGACTGTCAGATATCAGGACTATATCATCTGCAAAACGCAGATTTGTCACACTTTGCCTATCTATGTTAAGGCCTTTTCCTTCCCAGTTGAGTTTCTTGAAAGCGTGTTCTAAAACTGCGGTGAATAGTTTAGGCGACATCGTGTCGCCTTGTCTTATTCCCCTACCAATTGGTACCATTTGGTGTTTTCATGGAGTTTCACCGTCATACAGGCATTTTTGTAGATGTTGTAAATCAACTTTGTATAACGATAGTCAACACGCCACTTTTGTAACGCTTCTAATACTCAGTCCAGCTCGACCCTATCAAAAGCCTTATGGAAATCTATGAAGGCCAAGGTAAGTGGTCTGTTATATTCAATGCTTCTCTCAATTATTGTATTAATACTTTGTAGATGGTTATTGGTTCCGAATCGGGCCCGGAAGCCAGCCTGCTCCCTTGGTTGATAGAAGTCCAACTTATTTTCAAGTCTACTTGTTATCCACATACGATTTTCCTATATTAGTGATGTTTTGTAGGTGCAATTAAGAAAAAGATCATACAAAGCACACAACAGCAACGTTAAATAGTCCAAAAACGATGCCTTGTCATGAAACAATTAAGCGCGCAACTAACAGCGTAAAAAAATTAATATAAATATTATAGACTTCATCTCAGAGTAATTTTACGAACTTCAAGTTCTCTTACTAAAATATTTATTAAAATAATCTGATAGAAAATAAGCTGGACTTTGAAACTTAACTAGGAGAGCGATTTTTTCTCTGTGACGGAGCTAAATATATTCCATCAAAGTGAAACTGGGACATAAAATATACCTATAAATTAAAATAAATATTTTTTAGGTGACTAAATATACTAACTGAGTATTTGATGTTAATAAAAATAAACCGAAAAAACTATATTTTATACCGAATTACGTTTTAACGACATACGATTAGGTTTATTAGGCTATTAAGATAAGTTGATTAATTTATATCCATTCATAAGAAAAACGTATATATTTATACAATATTTTCTTTAATCAAAAAAACCTAATATTAAATAAAATGAGCTTCTTACAATACAGGGTAACATGACAAAATTAAAGAAAAAACCGTAAAGAGTTGTGGACCCATGAATCTTCTCGATTTTGAAAGCCCTAAAATGACATATACCTTACTTTTATAACTTTTTACTTCCCTCACCCGGAGAGTTATTGTACTTGTGGAAAAATCATTCTCCGAGAATTTTCCGTTTTTCCACGTTTTACTATTCTTTGATCACGAAAAAGATAATTTCTAATTTCTGGTATGTAGTTCTGTCGGTCAATTTGCCTTTCTCTGTCCGTCGCTCTGTCGTCTCGATAACTCCTAAATAAAATGAGATATCGAATTCAAATTTGGTACACATATATCACATATAGTGGCAAAGGAATATGAGTAATATCGCTTCAGCAAAAGAATTGAAACGGGTATTTAATGCAGTTGCCGTAGTATTAAAGGGCTTTCTTTGTTTCCGGTTAAAATAATGAAAAAAATATTAACTATAATTATTTATAATCAAATACATAAGGTATATAACCTGTGGGAAAGTATTCTTGAAGTTAACAAATTTGAGAAGCATGTTACTTTTATATTATTTCCAACCTAAACCGAAACAGTCAATAGGCAGAACTAGGATGTGACCGAAAAATCACCTCTAAAGATTTTTTTTTAGGTTGTATAGAGGACAAAATTTTGAACGAAATATTGGTTTAAATGATATCTGATAAGATATAATTATAAAAATTGTGTTGTTTATACCTTAAATTAATTGAAACTTACTCATCCGTCGCAACATAGATAGAATAATAATTTTGTCAACTTCCAAGTTTATTTGTAATAATCCACAATATCTTTGTGTACTACAAAATATAACTACATGTAGATTACCTAATATACATTTTTTGATCTGCCGACGAGTATTCAATGATCACAGCCTTTCCTATAATCAACATTCTTCTGATTAACAGCTCACCGTGACGTTTTCTTTTCGTTAACATATCGACTTGTAATACTTGGACTAAATTACTTTTTCAGTGTACAAAAGCTAAATACTCTATTTATTTTACCAGTTATATCTGGGATATAGCCACTCAAGCATAATTAATATCAATCGTGCAAATCTCATACGTCGTCCTTAGAAGACATATTATGAATTTATTAAAAACACTTATAATTTTTAATATAATTAGTACCTAAATTAAACGTTTTTTTAAAGTCTTCTTATGGTCTAGTTAACTAACTGGCGCAGTGTGGGCGAATTTTCGAATCAATACAAACAGCTCGATTTATTTTTCCGGGTTAGCGGATTAACCAAAGAAGGACCAAGTGTGTTGACATTGATGGAGTGATATTGAAACGAATTTTATTTTTCTGGACACTGAAAAATTCCGGACCTATAACAGGTCTGTGATTGCTTTCTATCAGCCGATTATCGAAGAATAAGCCCATTATTGCCTATTTTCGCAAGGACTAATATTTTGGAAATTAATATACCGTGTGCCAAAGTTACTCCACTACTAGAATTAATGAAGTTGATTTATTTTGATGTCGACTAAATGTGCTATTGCTGATTTAGAATAATTAAAAATTAGAACACTTATAACGGACTTCATTAAATAATAATTTCCAATACTCGAACTGCGCATCTAATACTAGTACAAATTGCACAATTGCAAACAGCAATTTTAAAGTGTGATCAAAATTTTGACCAGAAACTTAAATGACATAACGAAAAATTTTTCCAAAATGTTGTCTGCTAGATTCGGTAATCAACTAACTTGCTGACTAAGGCAAATTAATTATTAATATTCAATCTGATTTATTCCTATATCAATTTTCAAAAAACACTAGATCTTGCAAAAATCTTAAAAAGAAAATAATATAAATATATGATAGAAACCGACATGTACGTCATAAAGTTTAATGCAACTATGCAACCGCACAATGCTCAATATTTTCTAACGCAAATAATTCTCTTCAAATCCGACGGCCCATCTGGAGTTTTCGATGCATTTTTGCTGGTTTACCCTTCTAACTCCTTGACTCGTTTGAAAATGAAAAGTTTCTCAACATCTTGCCTACCAACAATGGCGTGAAAACCCTAACGTCATAAATCATAATGTCTTTCTTATTGTCGGGAACAGGTGCAAATAAATATTTGACAAAACTAAGGACCCACCTAATCAAACGATTAAAAACAAACTTTTTGTCAGCGCCAACAATTTTAGATCTTAGTGACAGGTCGCTCAGACCAATAGTTAAAATTTCATTAAAGTCACTATGGGCGTTTGTAATTAAGAGAGATAATAAGTTCAACGCTGTAAACAAATGAGTGCGAAGTACATGTTTATAGCAACTACATAACAACTAGAATTTGGAGGGATTAACAATACAGAAATCGACAAGAATTTTATTTCGAAACTGAAAGTGAGAGCTATCTCTGTCTAAATCATTTAGGAAGAAGATAGCAAAAACGATATTGACCTAATCTTACTTTATTGTTGTTCTTATGAGTCTAGTCAAACATAATCCAAAAACATTTTGTTTTAAAAAATATTTTCTGTGAGCGCTTTCACTCTTAGATATAAGCCTCCCCTTCATTTTTCCAGAGTTCCTGACCTTGAGCTAGTTGGTGCCAGTTGCCTCCTACCCTCATCTTAATGTCCGCTAACCGGCGTTTTGGTAGTTTTCCGGTATTTCTTTTGTGTTCTCTCAGCCTCCACTGTACTACGCTCTTTGTTCATCTAGTATTCTCTTACCGAGCCGTATGACCAACCCATTTGAGCGATGCGACTTTTCCCACAACATCCACCACCCCTGTTGCTCTTCTTTTTCCTTGGTCCGAATCTCTTAAAGAAATCCCCATCATGGCTCTTTCTATAGCTAGTTCTGTTGTTCTCAACTGATTGGTGGATTGGATTGTCAGTGTCATTGTTTCCATACCATAAGTCAATATTGAAAGGAACAGCTATTAAACACTCTTCTTTTGAGGTTGACTGGTATTTATGGATTTTTTAGAACCATGAGTTTTCTTACTGTGGCCCAGATCATACGAATCATTTTCGCAATTTCTGCAGTTTGGTTCTACTTGCCCAAAGTGATCGTGTACCCCAGGTATGTATAATCATTTACGTTTTCGATCTTATTGTTATCTATTTCAATATTTAAATTTAGGTTCGTCATTACTTTGGTTTTGAATAGATTCATTTTTAAGCTGACTTTCTTTGATTCGTTCTCTAGTTCTTTTAGCATTTCCTGCAGTTCTTTTACGCTCCCATTTATTATTACTATATCGTCTGCAAATCTGAGACGGTTCAGGCATCTTCCATTCACCCTCATACCTCTTTCTTCCCAATTTAATCTTTTAAATATATCCTACTGTGCGAGGGTAAACGACTTTGTGAATATGGTATCGCCTTGTCTAACTCCTCTTTGTAACTTTATTTTAGATGTTTTAATGTATTCTGTTACATTTATTTCGATGATATCATTATTACAGGAGTTCTTTATATCCTGAGTCGATTCTTGCGTTGTTCATTCCTTGAAGGACTGCCCACAATTCTATGCTGTCGAAAGCTTTATTATAGTCCACAAAGGTCAAATGTTAGAAGTACATTATATTCTTTACACTTCTCTATCAAAGTGCGTATTGTTTGAAGATGATCTATGGTGCCTTTGCGAAATCTGCCTGTTCTACTGGCCGATGATCGTTGAATTTGTTAGCGAGTCTGTTGGTGATTATTTTTGTTAAGAGTTTGTGAGGCTGAGGTAGAAGATTTATTGGGCGATAGATATCTAGCTTGAACTTGTCTCCTTTCTTATGTGACAGAATGACCTATGAATTTTGCAATAGATCCGAGACGATACCATTGTGAAGACATTTATTTATAAGTATTCCAAAGTAGTTATATCTCCCGTTATCATCATCTCCTTGTTAACATTGTCTTCACCAGGAGCATTTCCGTTTTTCATCAACCTTTTTCGACTTCCTCTTTGGTGACTTCTGGAAGTTCTTCTGAGCCAACATTTAAAATGTTTCGATCTTTACTAGGATTGGCCTATGGTGAGGTAGAAGAGTACAGCTCTGTATAGTAGTTTTCGACGATTTTTGTTATCTGATCTTTTTATACTTGATATTTCTATTTTTGTCTTTCATGTGGTATATCATTTCTCGCCCTTTCTTTCCTAGCGTCTTGATTACCTTCATATTTTTATTCCTTTCGATTATTCTTTCTATTTTTATGGTATTACTAGATGACCCGGTGAACTTCGTACCGCCTAACAGTCAATGAATGTCGTGTTAACTTTTAGCTAAACTTTATTTAGGATTCTATTAACGTAAGAAAATGAATACTAAAATTTATTAAGTTCAATAGTTTATTAGGATAATATATATAAAGAAAATAAAAATTCAATAAAAGTACAAAAATCGAGTATTTCAATGGCGTGTCAGCAAGACATTTGCTTTATTGAAGCTATGTATTTTGCTGCATGGGTTGCACTCGGGTTTATTCTCTTCAGTGAAGCACCTTGTGATATACGACATTTTTTCGTTTTGTTATCAGGCGCAAGAACAAATAAAGCGGAAGGATTGCCGACACGTGAACATGTCACGTACAATTGACCATGAGAAAAACATGCATTTTCTAGATTCAGACCACAAACACTCAACGATTGGCCTTGTGATTTGTTAATCGTCGTGCAAGACGAATCGGAAATTGAATTCGTTTAAACTCAAAGGGCATATCGGTTGGGATCACTGAAATCCTCGGAATGAGAACTTCCTCACCTTCGAATTTTCCTTTGAGTATCGTCGCGTGAATCACATTGATCATCAGTTTTCTTGTCACCAAACGTGTTCCATTGCATAGTTTTGGTTGGTTTAGATTTCGAAGCATGATGACTACCGAGCCAACCTTCAGTTGTAAATTGTGCGGTGGTAAGCCAGGCACATCCAAGGAGTTTAAAAATTTGGTTGGATAGTTGGTGGCTTCGTCTTCGTTTGTTACACAGTCAATAGATTTGAATGAATGCAGAGTACCAACGATTTGATTTTGAATTACGAAGTTTAAGTCATCCACATCTTTGTTCTTAGCCGCCAAAATTGCGCGCTCACTCAACCATTTGTTATTTTTGTGGCTAGCAATGATGTTCGGGAACACTTTGTTGATGAGCTCGTCTTTCGATGAGACGAAATTGCAAAAATTCGGAGGAAATGAAATCAAAAAAAAAATCAAAAAATCAAAACAGCCATTGTATTTTTGAGTGTTCGCTAGAAAATGTCGTGATTCTGGTGTTTCGCCACGAAGCAATGAATGCAATGGCTCAGGAGGCGGAGTCAATAATGGCAATTTCACTTTGCCATTAAGGCAGCATAATCCAGGCGTTTCTCCAGCAAACTTCAATGTGCCACAATGCTCGCAAACAACCTCCATTGGACCAATGCGAACGAAAGGATGCGAGCTATAATCAATTGTGCATTCGTATAGAAACGCTGCTCGATTCAAATCAACACTTGAAGAATTTCTTCTTGCGCGTCGAAGATTATCTCGTTGTTGATCTGTGCGATAAGCTCGACGATTTCTCATTGCCAACCGAGCCGTTTCACGGGCTGCCTCTTTTTGCTCTTGTGTTTGAGAAGCACGAAGTCGGGCCATACTAAACGCGGCCATACTCTTCTCTTGCGATTTCTCGTTCTTCTTCAGTGGATTGATTTGCAATGTTCCGAAGTCTAATTGCATTACGGCTTTGTTGGGAAAGATTAGATCTTCTGGGTCGCGGCATTGTTAATAATAATACTCGCACAATAAGATTTATTAATAACACTCGCACAAAACAAACAAATCGAGCGGTAACCTTTATATGCTTTTTTCAAAACAAATCACAGATAACATGAAACAAATAAATTTACACTTTCGCGACTTACAGCTTATATACTGGAACTGGAATGTTCCGAGAGTTTCTCATACATTCTGTGTTGTTAATCTTGTGGTACGGATGACTGATTGATCGAATGATCTGGAATGATTGAGACCAATCTATTTGACAGTTGTTGTCATTTCTTCTCTATATTTTTGTTTACATTTCGATTCGAGTATTTTCTATATATTTCAATATCTTTCTAGATTTGAATATGCTATTTTCCCACTATTTTAATAAATTTTTAGTATTCATTTTATTACGTTAATAAAATCCTAAATAAAGTTTAGCTAAAAGTTAACACGACATTCATTGACTGTTAGGCGGTACGAAGTTCGCCGGGTCATCTAGTAAGCTATAAGCGTGCGTGACGTGAGCTGTCAATTGCGGAAGATGGCGGAATTCCAAACATAATTTATTTAAAAATTAATTTTCTTCATAATTTTTTTTCCGTGAATTTTTCCGATATTTTTATAGTTATTCTGCTATTCGGGGCTGAGACGAATCCAACAAATCAGGGATCATTAAAATCGGTACAGCCGTTCTTGAGTTATAAATGGTGTAACTAACCCGACTTTGTTTTATGTATTTAGATAGCTTGTAATATCTTATTTTCTTTCTGATTGATTTGTCGATCTTTTTATTTTCTGGAGCATTTCTGTTAATACTTTTTCTTTCTTTGATCATATTTTTTATCTCTCGTTTTAATCTATTTGTTGTTTGGGTTATACTCTTAAACTTATTTTCTTAATTGATATTTGTATGCTAATTAATATTGTTTTCTCCAAATCGTTGATGTTTTTTGATTTTAAGGACTCTGCTGGTTCTAATTTCTTCCTTAGTTCTTTTTGATAGCTATCTTTGTTGTTATTTATTTCTTTTGCGGTCGGGAATCTTTTTGGTGTTATTAATTTCTTGTTCTCTAATCTTGTGTTTATTTCTACTTCCTCTGTTAGATACGTTATCGATATTCATATCTCCTATTTTTGCTTTGACGTTATACAGAATAATTTTGAAGTGTGATTTTTTGTGTTTGCTCTCGAAATGTCCTCATACGTTTGTTCAACTTTTTCATCTTCCGAAGTACTGGTTGGGGCATAAACCTGAATGATTTGTAAGCTGTACCTTTTGGATATTTGAAGCACAATATACTCTTTCGGAGATTGCAATCGTTTTTGTTGCTAGATGTCTTCTTCTCTTATTAATTAGAATTCCTACGCCTCCAATATGTGAGTTCTTTATTGTTTTGATATTTCTTCTTCTAGTTCTTCTAGACGTTCTTGTGATCTTAGAGTTCTTCTATTAAAAGTGACGACGATTACTTTTATTAGATGGGGCTGTCGTATTTTGTGAAATGAGTTTTTGCCTCCCCCAGATTCCATGAGGTAGACCTTATCAGTGGGATGGGATTCAATATCCACCTGGTGTCCAACTCTATTTGAAACTAATTTGGAAGGTATTTACCCATAATCCGTCATGCTGGCTAACTGCGGGTTGACAAGTGGATATGATATTGGATGCATTTCTGGGCGGGATAGAAGGAATAGGACAAGGTTTTCCCTCGGTATTTGAAGGTCAGAAAAACCAAGGCTTAAATACGCAGGCTCGCTTTCCTGAAGTAGACCTATTTGTATTATTGTATTATGTATACATACTGTGAAAACAAATAAGTAGGTCCTATTCGGTACTGTGACCTCAAAACATTTTACAGTAATAGGAGATAGAATATTCCATAATTGCCTCCCTGAAATGTCGTAAGGATAATTTTGTGTTTCCTGGGATATATGTTTATTAGTCGCCTAACCTTTGTTTCTTGGATCGGCTGATAAATGCGTCACTACAATATCTTGTTTAGAGACATATGGTTTCAGTATCGATATACCATTTCCATCACTAGTTAGATTTATTTCATTTTCTATAATCTTTAGTTATACAACCAAGAAAACATTTGTTGATGCGGCTTTACCTAACCTCAAAATTTATTTAAACATAATAAGAACGTTTTGCCCTGTACTAAGAAATATTAGGGCCTTTTGCACCATTTATTCTTAAATAAGTACTAAGTTGTTTTATTATGGCAGGAATAAGTAATGCTCAAAGCAATACTGCCGCTCCTACTGTGCAACAAATTCAGAAAGACAGAATTACACAAGTATGTTAAAATCTTTTTTTTCTAATTATTATTTTACATTATTGTTTGTTTTCAGCTTGCTGAAAAATATTGGGCGCCCCATACCATTGAAAAACATTTAGAATTCGATCCAAATGTTGTTGAAGATATCTATATGCAAGATATTCGTGGCAGCAAGTAAGTAAATTTAAATTAGTTTGTGGTAAATTTTTATATATAACTAATAATTTTCATGTATAATGGATAAGTTTACGTTTTTAGTTAATCACCTGAGAATATTTCAGTTTTATTGTGAAATTAATACTGCTCTCTTATTACTACCATTAGTTAATAGAAGTGCTCATAATTCCTTCAGTATATGAAAAGATAATTGTATAATTACTACTCTCTATCTACTCTTACAAAGCGACAGTAGGGGTTAATATTAGCCAGTCTATCCTTATATTGAAAGGTTGCTTCTGTAACATGATCTCCATAAAATATTTTACTTTCACTACAATAAAATGTGCATTGAATTCAAGAAGACATGAATGCCTATTGTAACTGAGCCCTACTGTAAGATCATAATTTATTCTACTTGTAGTGGAATCATTCAGTGACATTTATATATTCAAAAATGTATGTAATCTTCAATCAACAAAATACTAGCTAGGAGTAATATACATTGTGTAGCAATTTCAGCTTGGTCTATTAGGTGTAACTTGTAAATAAAAAAATGTAATTTTTAAAAATTTTAAGTTTGCTCTGCCTGGGGAATTTCCAGATTTTCACATTATTTTAGAAGATGTAGCATTGCTGGATCATATTATAACCAATGACAGATTTGGAATATCATGCGAATCATTCTATATTTGATCACAGATTTGAATTCTAGCAACAATTTTGATATTTTGTGTAGCCTACTCTATCCTTATATTTAACAGTTTTTAAAATATTCATATATAAAAATTTCTATTTTTCAGATGCACAGTTTATAATGTCTTAAAAATACAATGGTTTCAATGTTGCTATCATAGTCTTTTATCCTCTATCCAAAATACTGACCTCTGATTTAACTGTAAGTGAGAACTTCATATTCCCTTTTGGTTAAACTGCAAGTTTGAATAGAGGATAAATAACTAAGACAGGAATACGCAAACCATATGCAGATCTACTGCTGCCCCTTAATAGATAAATCTCAGTTAATTATAAATGGTGTTAAAATTGGCATGGGAATATCTTAAAAATAATTGAATGTCTATGCATAAGGTGTGCTTAAATGTCTAGAATTTCGAGTAAAATTTAAGTATAGTTCATTAATTAGGATATGATCTAGTCACAATATTTTCAAAAATACAGTCAATGTCTAGAAAATCACCTCCTTTGACTATTAACAAACTTTCTGAAAAAGAAGTCTTAAGTTTTTTTGAGATTACTTCTAAGAGGTCACTGAGGTTGATAAATCCTGTATGTGTATAGTGTAGTTCCTATAAAACAAAACTCATTTGTTGGTATAACTGAAAAGGAAAGCAATAAAATGGGAGAGCGCCATTCCTATTGTATTGTTCAAGCTATTAGGTACTTGATATTTTTTAATCACCTAATCCTAATCATTACCTCTTAACAATAGGTCAAAAGAGCTGATGTCAACTTTTGCCTTTTATAGCCTCCTTTTTAATAATGTAAATACTGGTGTAAATAAGTGAACTACTTGGGGAACTCACTTTACTCATACTTTAGTTACTATATAAAATCACTAATCACTAATAGTGGCCTGAGCAATTTGTGAGAGCATTGCTTGAAGGTTATGTCTTGAAGGAATAGTAGCAGTAATAGCTGTGAGGAGACTTAGTGCTTACCGAGTACACCAAAGAGATGCTTTTCACCTATCTCTAAAGGCGAAGACTAAAAGTGGCGGCGTTTTTCTACTTCTGTCCTATGCACCTAACAATGCTAGATGTCTTTCTAATCTACAGCATCGCATGAGAATCTTGACAAGAGGATTTAGGACAAATCTACTTCCCTAGAGTAGCCTCTCAAATTGCGTCATATTGTAGGTCTAAATATAAAGTTATTGGCTTGCCTCCATCTTGGTATGTGTTACCATTACTATTAAGATCACCAGCTCATTCCTTAAAGGATATCCCTACCAGCTGGTGTCTGTGAGGTCATACCCCATCATAAGGATCTTTACCCTTTGATATCTAAGGGCTCAAACTATTTTATCCAGTTTCCTTCTAGATAACATGCCCCGCCCGCACATAGGTCCCCATTGCTTACTTTTTGTCTTTATGTGCTCAGACCACCAATTTTCTAGATTCCCGCCAGTCAAATGTGCACAGTAACCCTCTTTACTCTAGGCCAGCAGCCTACTGAGGCTCTCAGACCACCCTTAGTCTGATTACCGCCTTACTAAGCTAGTACATAACGCAGGATCTTAGTCTCCAGCATGAGCCTCATAAAGAGAGAGTTGCCGTGGATTTACTGACACCAATATGACAACTTAGATACTCCTTTATACCTAAATATTTACCTTAGGCACCATGATGGGAGGTTCTCATACATCCTTGCTGCCTTAAAATTATCTAACTTTTTCCTCCTAGTAAAAACCATTTCTGCCTTGTCAAGACTAATGGACAGAATCGACTAGTCACCTCATCAGTGTCTCCACTACCAGACACCACAGATAAGGGGAAACACAACTGCCCTCGAGCGTTCACCCTCATCTCGACCTCCAGCGGACTATTTTTAACAACGTTTACTACACGCTTTTCCTTTGCCAACATTAACCAGACTCAAGTCATATATTATCCTTCATCTTGCCTTAACAAAGGCTCCTCCTTCATTGATTAAGGCTGCTAAGTTAAATAGGAGTTGATGTACTGATAAGAAATTCTTAAAATTCGTTTTTGCGAATTTTAGTTACTTTAAAGACTTTCAC
>JAHKBH010000012.1:0-5000 GCA_019049505.1 Pachyrhynchus sulphureomaculatus
CAGGATTTTAATATTGGACGATTCTAAAAATTCTTTACTTCTATAACTTTTTTGCGATTGAAGCTAATAAAGTGAATTTTCAGGATTTAGCGATATTCATAACACTCTGAGAATGATGATTTTTTTAATTTGTTCTAAAACTATTTCTTTTTACAGTCTGATTGAGAATTACGTACGTATGTAACTATAACTATTCTGCATGTCAACGTTTTTCAGAATGAAATATCACCAAAGCACTAGTTTAGAAATTCGAAGGTCTGGATCGAATCCCGGTCGAGGCAAAAGTTTTAAAAATTCATCCAAACGTTACCAGTGCATATGTGTTAATTTTAAAGAAGGTCAAAACCCACTACTTCTTTTTTTAACTAAAATAAATTAAATTATTTATTTATTTTAAACCTTCAGGATCGCTATTTACAATATAACAATTACAGAAAAATTAATTTAAACTAACCTAATCTAACTTGAGACAGCTGAGTACGGTGGGAAATTAAAATCAAGCGGGGAGTGCGTCAGGGTTGTAATTCTAACGCCAATCTTGTTCAAATCTATCGAAGGTAATTTTCAATGAAGCACCATGTACCACTGAAAGGTGTCAACATTCAATCGCGTTACCATAAATAATCATCAAATACTTCCGTTGAAGATTCAATATTTTTCACTAATAACGGAAAAGAAACTACAAAACCTAGCGTATAAATATAATTCTGCCAGCTCTACTTGTACCCGTTTTGGTATTAAGTATTCAATGCAAATAAATCAAAGAAAATAAAAAATTTTGTTTTTTTTTAATATTTTATCTAATATTGAAGAATTAGTTGTATATAAACAGTCAATCAGTCAAAATAAAGTTAGTGAGAGATTTTGATAAATAGAAGTATCATGGAGGTAATATCTACGATCCACTGGTATCCAACCTTACATGTGAATTCATAATGCGAATTAGAGAAGGCTCTCAAGCTGTATTTATGGAGAACAAAATAAAATCGTTAATCACTTAGTCACTATTCTATTTACATGATACTACTGATATGAAACTTCTGAGGCTGCTTAGTGTCATTCGGCGTTTCTCTCTATTCTCCCTTGTAAACATCTTGGAAATAGTGTGGAACTTGCTTAAGTCAATTAATCAAAATTCAATGCTCTAAAAGCCTGGACGAGTATCTTTGTAGTAGTTATGTATTAAGTCGACGACTTGCTGATTAAATACAGTTGGGATGGGCAGTAATTATTTACAGTATTTGCATTTAACTGCTTCTCACTATCTCATTTCGCAAAGGATATTGGAGTTCAATCATGTACGCATCGAGCGACTCAAAATATATATATTTTGGCTTCACATTATGAAGTGAACAAATATAGCAGAAAAGATTACTTGAAATCTTGCAATCATTGATATATTAGCGGGAAATATACTCATTAAAACGAGGTCTCTAGGTAGAAATGAGAATATAAGCACGTATGTTTGAAAAATTTTAGAGGTACTAAGTGTTGGTTACGTAAATTTTTTAAATGATTGCAATTATCATTCTTTTTCGAGCGAAACATCAACTAATCAAACTTTGGTTAAGCTACAATCTTAATGATAACTAACCGATCGTTATAATGGTTTATGGTAACCTAAGAAGTGAAGACTCTACTAAAAAACAGATTTAATGTGTAATTTAAATATTCATAGGCTCAGTTAACAAAAATATTTATAAAATATCTCTTTGCTACATTTTTACACAAATTGCTTTACATTTAGTTGAAAAATCTATGTCTTGAAAGATGAGAGCGCTGGAACCTTGTTAGGGGGACCGTTGACTTTCCAAATTTGTGCAATGACTCTATCTTCATTATCATCACGCAGCCTGCAACTTCCACTGCTGGACATAGGCCTCCTTTATTCTAATCAGTTTATTTATGTCTTGAACTTCTTAAATCCAGTTTCCAGTAGCTCGTTTTAAATCATCAAAATATCATTCTTGTGGGGGGTTTCCTTCTACTTCTATAGACTTCTTGTCGCGGTCTCCACTCCAGCACTCATTTCGCCCTTGCTCTATTATCCCTATGTCCTCGCTATATGACCTGCCTGTTCCACTTTAGCCTCATTATCCGGCCCACTGCATCGGCTATTTTTTTTGTTTGACTCCTTAAAACAGCATTGGAATTTTTTTGTCTGAGTGATATGCTAGAATGGAATGTTCCATGGCTCTTCTGCTGTCCTTTATTTGATTTATCGTTGTTTTTAGTTAAGGGTTAAGATCTTGGTTCTTTATGTAAGAACGAGGGGTGTAGGACACACTGATCAAAGGTTTTTTGTTTTTAGAAAGAACATGATTTCTGATTTGAATATAGTGACGTAACTTCTCAAATGCTTGCCATGAGAGACTTATTCTTCGGTGTAATTCATGTGTTTAATTATCTCTGTTTATATTGATTTCAGTGCCCTAAATATTTATAACGGGGCCATTCAAATATTACGGAAGGAGGTTTTCAGCTATTTTTTTAACCCCCCCTCCTCCTTGTCAGCGAAAGTAAACAAAGCTTTTACCCCCCTCATACGCTTCGTGAGCATTGATATAATTTTATATAGATTTTTGTCAAATACTAATGGTAATTCATAAACAAATATCATTGTTATTAATTAAGTCTATTACAATGAAATAAGCAATTTACAAGTAAATTATATTTATTTTTTAAAAGTGTGAAATATATTTTAAAATATGTTATAACAGTTATTTAAGCTTAACTATCCTCAATCCAAGACACTTGAATCCACGACTGTAAGTCGTCGATGACGTGGGATATTTGCTGTTCGATGTTGTGTGTCTACTGACTACTGCATTCTTCCGAGATATCGACATATGTCTCTTCAAGTCATTCACATCTTGGTCTCCGTCTAAAGCTTGTACTATGCACATCAATTTATCAGCACGACGAGCAGCCACCCTTACAGGTCTCACTCTTGTTTCGGTCTGCTGCGTTTTTTATAATTATTGTGGATCTCCTTGCTGTGACGATTTAATGATTTGACAGAGGCATGATAATGACCACACTTTTTGCATGTTCTACTTGACAATGTTGGTTTTTACCGATTGGACAAAAATAATCGTAGGGCATCTGAGAGAAACTTTTTAGATGAAGAATCTAAGTGTAGAGCTAACTGGAGTGGAAGACTAAGAAATTGTTCTTCATCATGTTATTTAGTAACCTAAACAAGCCGCTTCTTGGGACTTACACAACAATCCGTTATTATTACATTTCGCAATTTGCAGTAAATACTGACTTTCTGAATACCATTTAACGTCTGGTAAAATAGGAAGGTCAAGTTCATCGGGCCTAACATACTTTGCGTAAACATAATAATCATCAATTGCCATTGTGCTCCATATCTTTGCTAAATACCTGACCAGCAAACTCAAAATTGGACTTTTCTAAATTCTCATCGATTGTAACGCCACGGTCGTCCAAATGAGAGCCAAAATGGTCAATGAGGTAATACCAAACCAGCTAGTTCCCGACTAAGGGGAGCCATTCTGCGTTCCACTCGATTGTACGCATTTCTGCCAGGAGCGTTCATAGCTATAAATAATGCATCGAAATCATGTTGCTTAAAATGTATAGCGATCGCTATTAAATTTGATTTCGTGGGATTTTCATCTGGTCCTCCATCAATCGTCATAAATCACTACACTGGTTTAACACATTCACGGTCAGTTTTAGCCAGTGATTGAAACTCTTCAAGGCCGAGAAGCGTATCTAAGTCATGAGCATGAGTATTAGCAGTGGATGAACTATGCTTTTCACTTTTCGAATGGCAATGAATGTTGGCCCGGAATATGCAACGGCTTGCGGATTTTCTAGCACAGTTGGAGTTATTTTAATACCAGCATAAACATAGGGAAACCCATTTTATGTCGCTCGGTAATCACTTAGTCATGGTCAGGCAATTTGATTTCTATATTCCACGTGCCTTTGAAGAGGTGCTGGTTTATTTGCTGCAGTTACACCAATAGGCACCCGAGCCTTATCATCTTGAGATATGAAAAGTGTTTGATCTGGTCCAAGCATTGATGCTAGGTTTTTCCACAGGTCAACAGGAACTGTTGATACATGTCTGCGTCCCTCTGTGGTGTTAGATATTCTTGGTAGTAAAAACGAAGATATGTCGCACTTCGGCTGATTGTCAAGTCAGATTTTCTTTAATTTTTTGTCTAAGTTCATCAAGTGTTTTTACACTGCGAATAGTTTCCGTTCTTCTTCTATCGTCTGCTGCACTTCCAAACAAAGCTATATCAGCAATAATTTTGAATAGTAATGGCTGATCATTTTCTAGGCTAGAACATACCAACTGAATCCCTAATAGACAATTTCTTTTTTATATCTGGATTTTCTTTTGGGATGCAAATAGCAGGCAGGAAAACTGAAGATTATCTATTTGATGAAGGCTATTATGTAAAACAGGCAAATAAAATTCAAGCATTTGGGAACTTCGTCGGTAATAAAAAACGGAATAGATAAGAAATAAGGTTAAATAGTTTACAATAAAATAAATTGCTAATACACTGAGTAGGTGTGGTGGGAATAAAAATATATCATTGACAAACACGTTATTTAGGGGAAAGGCAATGATGAAAAGTAGAGTAATGTATGAAAGCAATGGTACTGGCAATCAAGGAAGATGAAAAGGTTTAAACTAATGATTTGTTGAAATAAAATTATTAGAAACACAATGAAGCTGATAGGATAAAATTACGAGGAGTCAAGTGATTTGGTCCCGTGTTATAGATGTCTGCTTCAGTATAATCCAGAAAGATATTTTTAATGGAAACGGAAATTCAAATGACATATACAAGATACAAATAACTTGCACGTCGGGGGTGACTTAAGCCTAGCTTTGAAGGTTGTACCTGCTCTCTGCCGGGAGCTATGCAAAAGCCACAGACCGACAGCGAAACGCGTCCTGAGATTGATTGGCGGATAAGGGAAATAGTCATATTTTATATTGATTTTTA
>JAHKBH010000012.1:10000-30095 GCA_019049505.1 Pachyrhynchus sulphureomaculatus
CAGCAAAATTTGTATCACGCTTGCTCACCCCTGATGGCGCGCACTTTGAAAAGATCAGTGAGAAGCTGACCCTGACTTGTTGTTAAGGTTGGTGAGAACCACGTCCAAGAGAAGTATGACGTGATAAAAAAATTCTCATTTCTCTTTTACTTTGTAGAATGTGTTTCACAGAGTCAAAAGTTTGTCAACGAGGGACCCCTTAGAACTCTCCAGCAATCTTTATTTTTTTTGAAAAATCGTAGAACCGTCGGCGACTTGAGTGTATTCTGAAAGCATTGTCATGAAAAATCTTCGATGGATGTGGTCAGCCTAATCTCTTTCAGAATGGTGCTGGCTATATGTCGCACTAATACATCACCCTCGTATGAGATTCAGCTTGTCACCTAATGGTCGTAGGTCTATTTATGCTCTGTAAACAATACTAAACTCTTAATTTTCGAAGCGCCGGTACTAGCAGAATTATTGTCGAACTATCACATACAAGAGTAAACAACTCGTTCTGAGAAAACCATCCATAGTAAGTAACTTTCACGGATCAAGTGACACTTCATACCCTTACCTTACTTTTACTGCTAGTTGCGTCCGCACAATAAGCTAGACAAATTTGAACTTATTTACGAGGATGTCCTAAAAGTTTTTTGAATAGTTTTTTTTTATGGGCATAGCACACGTATTATAGGGAAGTCCCTAAATGGTATAGGAGTGATACGTGCGCGGAAAAGGGCGAATCACGTTGGTCTTGAATCGGGTGAAAGTTGTACTTGATGGGAAACCAAGTCCTGGCAAATAAATAAATAAATAAAAATAAACTATGGTCTTTAATTCCATCTCTTATGAATGAGAAAAAAAATATATTCGAATAAGCACTAAATAAACAAAAATGCTACATAAATTGGAAAATTGCCGAAGGACAGCGGACTGGGTTTGTAAAACCACGAAGGTACAAACATTCCCCTGTTCTTTACCTTAAGCATCCTAATACTACTACTACCCGTGGGGGGGGCGGGATAGAATATCTCCCCGGTATGTTCTGCCTGTCGTAGGAGGCGACTTAATAAGAATCAATCTAGATGGTAGATGCCCAGATCCCGCCAGCATCGCCCGGTGTTGTGAGTACCATCGCATCGGCTTAAGCTGCGTGAAGTTGCTTAACGTTTCGTGGCTGCTCTGCCGAATGTCCCGGACTGTGGGACCAAATAGCATGATGAGGCACCTGGATACAAAAATTCCGGAGGTAAAATAGCCCCCCGTTCGGATCTCAGCGGGTGGGGGCTGGTTCAGGGGCGTCGACATGCAAAGAACAGAATTTCAAAATGGATTTTTGCAACATACGTAGGTTTAAATTCGAACATAAATTCAGTGCACCAATACACCTGCAATCAAATAAACCTCATGTACTCGCTCTCTGTGAAACTAAGTAGGTCAGTTTTTCATCGACCAGCACAGTAAACTATCTTTATCCTGGGTACGATTTCTATTCCCGATTTAGGCGTAACTTTGGAATCTGTCTTTTATGTCAGAAGCGACCTCTCTTGCCAACGAGAAGAGGCTCTGGAGCCCCCAAACTTTGATGTTATGTGGTTTTAAAAAAATAACGACTCAACCAACCACAAGGTTCGTCTGTATCCTCTATCGACCACCAAGTGATACAAAACTTTAGAACACGTAGTAGATTTTTTTCGCTTCTCTTGCAGACACCATAGATCATTTACAAATTAACCTATCCAAAATGCCGAAAATTTTGCCATCCTGGGCGACTTTAATGTCCCACAACATCAACTGGCTTAAATATTCAATACTACCGACGAACAAGGTCGTGAAGCCGAAATCATTTTAATCAGTTGTGGCTTGACTCAGCTTATTGAATTGAACCAACACGGATCCCTGATCGAGACGGGAGAGTTCGCCAGTCTTCTTGATCTGTTTTTAACCACTAATCCGGAGATTTACACGGTCAGCGTAAAATCCACCGTTAGGTTTCTTCCGACCATAAACTACTTTCGACATCGAGTATTCCTACCAATCAGTGACAGAGAGGCGCCCTAAAACCGCGCAAGATTTGGCACTACAAATCTGCTAAATGGGAAGATCTCATGGAATTTTTCGAACTTTCCCTTGGTTGGACGTTTGTTTTTTTCGATCCGACGACCATCTGACTGCGCCAGGGAGGTTTCCGATGTTATTTTGTCTTGCCCGGTAATGGATGCTTACATCCCTTTTTTTCGAAGAAAAGTCCCCTTCCAACGGCAAGCCTTGGGTTTGACCTAAAATGCAAAAGAAGCTGTTGCTTCTAAACATCTTGCATACGACAGTGGGCGTGAAAGATCCTAACACCATAAATCGTTACATCTTTGTTCGTGCCAAGGAACAGATGCAAAGAAATTATCGACGAAACCAAGGAGGTACACAATCAAACGGAAACATTAGAAACAAACTTCTCGCTTTTGTCCCGGCAAATTCCAGGTCCTTTTGGTCAGTCGCTAAGGCAGTTAGTCAAAATTTCACCAAATCCACCATACCACCACTCACACGGCCAGATAATTCTATATCGGCAAACGACACCTGTTGAGGAAAGCGAACTTGTTGGCTGAACTCTTTGCTTCACATTCTAGACTGTCGATTTCCAAGGAAAAACATTGTCCACCCCTACTATTCCCATAGTGCAGTCAAGGATGCCCGATATTGTCTTCAGACAGCGTATCATAAAACGTATTTTGATGAAGCTAGACACCAAAAAGGCTTCAGGCGCTGACGGAATTACCTGCCATAGTTCTCAAGAACTGTGCGAGGGAACTAACACCAGTTTTCTGTAGACTTTTCAACCTATCCTACAGAAAGGGAATATTTCCTTCCTGCTGGAAATGTGCCACAGTTCACCGCTCGATACCTAAAAAAGGCAAGAAGACCTTGCCAAATAACTACCGTACCAATCGCACTACTCTCTCAATAATATCGAAAGTCATGGAAAAGGCTATCAATCAGCATCTTCTAAAATATCTTGAAGGATTCACACATTATTAGTGAATCACCAATATGGCTGCTTTCGTAAAAAAATAGATCAACAGGAGATCTTCTGACTTATGTAACACATGTTTGGAACAACGCAATTGAACACTTTGGGAGAATCTCGAGCGGTTGCTCTTGACATATCAAGGCATTTGACCGTGTTTGGCACGATGGGCTGTTGGCCTAAGCTACGTTCTTATGGTATGTCTGAAAAGTTCTGTTTGTGGCTCTCATGTTTCCTCAGAGAGCGTTTCTTTACGAGTGGCAGTTGACGGATTTCTTTCTAACACCTTCACTATCAACGCCCGGTGTGCCCCAAGGTTCCATACTGTTCTCCTACTTCTTTCTTTCTCATTTATATTAACGATCTGCTGGAAAAGACCGAGAATCCAATCTACAGCTTTGCAGATGACAGTACACTTAATCTCTTCATTCATCTTTGAACGAACGCTCGGGACATCGACTACTCAGACGAATATCCGCAGACTGCAGGAAGTCATTCAACTTAACAAAGACCTGGAAGAAAATTCTATCTTGGTGGTGACAGTAACCCAAGTGGAAATTTAACGCTACAAAAAACCCAGGCGGGCAGTTTTTTCTAAAAAAGTTAACGTTGCAGAACCCGACATAGTTATGTCGGGGCACTCCATCCTCTAACATCGTCAGCTCAATCTGTTAGGCGTTAATTTGGGAGCAAATATGTCCTGGCATGAACATGTTGCAGGCCCCCCATCGTCATAGCAAGGAAGAGCTTCTCTAAAAGTTGGGAATATTGTTTCGAACAGCTAGAAAGCTTTACACTCCACAACAACTTTGTTAATTCTTTACAAAGCTCAAATTCGACCCAACTATGGAATACTGCTCCCATGTTTGGAGCTCCGACTCCCAAAAATACATCTGCATTGTGTTTGGATTTTCTATCCAGAGAAGAGCTGTTCGTATCCTGATTGGACACCGGAATTGACCGATGCGGCCTTGATTCGCTGGAAACATCGAAGAACGGTTGGCGACTTTTGAGCCTATTCTACAAGTACTTTCATGGAAAGTTATGTTCGAAAGATGTGGCCCGTTTGATTCCTCCCAAGAGCATAAGGGTGCATATTAGAAGTACACGTCGCGCTGATGCTTCGTCACACTCGTATGAGTATTTCAGCTTGTTACTCCTCGTACAACCGCTTTTCATAGCAGTCTTTTATATGAGAGAACTTCATACCTTTGGAATGGTTTACCCGGACTGTGTTTTCCCATCGAGTACAATCTACAGCGATTCAAGAACAACGTGAATCGCTTTATACGCGTTTCCGCCTTTTCTCCGCACACGTGTCGCTCCTGTAGCGCTTTAGGGACTTCCCTGTAGAAGCCTGTGTGCTAGATAGCCTTAGGACCCATAAAAAAAAAAAAAAAAGTTTCAAATAAAAAAAATCAGGACCACTAAAAACAGTTTTTCCTAAATTTTTTAACATGTTAAATCATTTTAACAAAAAAACTATAAAAACCCCTATTTTTTTTCCTAGACAAGAATAACACGTATATTATTATTCGTTAACTACATGAATTTGAATAAAACCCCCAATAGTAAACGTAACCGTCTGTCCCTTATTAGTTTTACTATTTTATAATGGAACGTTTTGTTAAATAGAAGAAAACATAATCAATTTCATACTGATTTGTGGAACAAGAAGCGGCGAGGGAAGGTGCATCTTTATAGCAACTGCGAATTTGGTCCGGAATTAAAACAAACTAATCAAAAACAATTAATGCCCCGGCATAATTAGATTGGGCACTTGTTTTTCAGTTGAGGTAATTGTTAATCGGGGGGGGGGGGGAGGAGGGGGGGAGGGGGGGGGGGGGGGTGGTGGGGGGGGGTGGGGGGGGGGGGGGGGGGGGGGGGGGGGGGGGGGGGGGGTGTGTCAACTCCAATATTTCACGGTGCTAATTAAAACATTTTTATTCGCCGCACTCTTTCTTATGTCAGTTGTGGTAAAAACTGGGGGTCCGTTTATTGTGATGTTTCCGTCCAGGGTTCCCGTCCGTCTGTTCCTGCCCCGGATTGTGTGTCCGTTTGCACTGGGCCCGATTTTTTTGTCCGCAATCGGAGAAATTTGAAAAAATTTGTTTTTTTTGCCAGCCCAGATGGCGAAAAAACCTAGTTTTAATACACGAGTTTTCAAAAATAAAATAATAATCAATGGTAATTACTTGGTTAAACAGGAACGCTATTTCTTTGCATTATTTTATTAATAAATTGTTCCCAAAAAATCGCTTGTACTGCCCCCCTTATCTGAGAAAACATCGTGATGCAAAAAAATTTTAAAAAAACTTCCCCTGAAATATATTACACGCAAAGCAGGGGTTGTAGCTTAATTATTATTAAAAAATTAATCTTGAGTGGTGCGGCGCAGTTACCTTTAATAACTTTAATCTAGTTGTATTGTAAAAAGAACAGGGTCAGCCTTTCTTCTAGTAATGATTGAAAACACACACTTTAGGGGGCGAGGAATAATCTCATTTGTGGATGTGTTTTTTTTGTGAATTCAGTGATCAAACTTAAACTCTCTGGAACCAATTTTTTTCTTCTTTTAAAAGGAATCAACTTACGAAAGCATCTAAAATTCTCGCCAGTTCCGTCCGTGCACTTTCACACAGGGATTCTATTGTTTTTCGTGAAATAACAAAACGCTCATTGCATGAAATCCTGGAATCGAATTTGCAAAACAGAACTATGAGTATTAATAAGAACAACTTTGTCTAAACGACCCTTCTCCATTGGTCAAAAACCAATGGCATGTTGAGTCCGCTGATGTAGGTGCAGTATTTTGAAAGCCATTAATTGTACTCTATACATTAAAATAAAGTGAAGTTTTTTGGTTCTAAAAATTTCGGAATATCGAATGCGGTATTGAAAGGACATGTCCGCTTTACAGAAGTGGGTATACGACAACATGCCCTTAATACCATGGGTTCGCAAAACACAGCTGGCCCCCCCACCCCCCCCCCTCCCCCCCCCCCCCCCCCACCCCCCCCATCCCGGGGCCCCCCTACCCCCCCCAGGCACGATACAAAATTCAGAAAATGCGATTGCAGGATTTTTCACTAAAAGCATGAACCGATATCAGTGAGAACCTGATGCATTCTCTACCCGCGAGGTAAAATATTTTAACGCTTGTTGTTATGGAAAATATTTTTTGGACAATCGGACGATGGTGGGGCGGTTTTACTATTATCCGCCCTCAAATTTTTTCCAGAACGTCTATATGAATTTGTCACATATATCCAATCATGATTTGGAGTTAAGAAGAAAAATTGATTACCAATACTATTCTGGATCCTAAAAATGTTCCGTTATACCAAACCAAAAACTGAAGATGAGATATCATAGGGCATCACAGTATTTTGATTTCTAGGTCGTTTTTGAAGAGGATTCCTATCCTTAACCTTTTTTTGTGGATTGGGAAATGAATAAGTAATCGAATAAAAATAATGCGTCAAAATTTATAATCCAGGAGACAATGAAATAATCGTAAGGAGTGGAAACGTGGGGTTGCTCCTCGTTCCCCCCTAAAATGTAGGATTCCCCCGCAATACAAAATGTCAGCAGGAAAAGTACTTGCTTCCTCCTATTTTTTTGGGACAATAAGATGGAATACTGTCCTTTTTCTTCCGGAATTAAAGCAAGGCATTAAAATGCCCAATTATGTCTGTAACATTGTTTTTTCATCATCAAACATGCCAGCCGTTCCCCATCCAGCTGCTGGAATTAGAGGTCCTCCTCTTAAGAAACCTTTCCACTGAATCTCTGTCCTGAGCTTTGTGGTTAAACCCCAATTTCCCACCACTCTTTTTGGATGTTCAACGCCCCATCTTGTATTTGGTGGTCCTAGGGACCTCTGTTTTGCCCTTTGTCTATGGTCAAGTCGTCTCCATTTCTATTTAGTTCACTTCTACAACAATACGGTTTATCATCTCCTGGTTTACGGATCTATTAAATGACATCCTTATCATCTCTTTCCTTGAATGCGCTCAATTTTGGTTTGGATATATCTATGTACCTTTTGTTCGATTGTCGGGATAGTTTGAAGTTTGTGTATTCCCTATTCCTTAACCTATGTTGACACTCATCATTAGCCTCTTCTGTTGCCATTTTGCGGGATTACTCCTTCAGTTTTTTTGGATGTAGCACTGTTTGTTGTTTTAATGTGAGTGTCACGGTGGGTCCATATGTGAATTAATCCATTGTGGGCAGATCCGGCATTGTTCCTTGTATTTTTGCTAGATTGTTTTTTATTTTGCCAAATTTCCCTTAAGACAATTTTGTCGGGCATCACTCGACTATGTTTCGGCTAATTATGACCAAAAACATCCAGTAATGTAGCAAAACAGGTGATATTTAGGTTATTCGCCATCGATTGTTTTCTTATGCCTTTTTTTCCATCCCGCGCCAATTTGGAAGTTTCCCCTTAACAAGCGAAATATTCCCTTTGTAACGCAACGGCACGAAAAAAAAGTTGTAGGGAAGAGATTGCGTTACCCCTCCGTTGTCCTGAGTCCAACTGTTTATTCAACTCGTTATTTTTTACATTTTACATGGAGGTTGCATATGGGGTAGTTTTTTTAAACAAAATCGTTGGCTGTTGGCTTTTTTAATGTTTTAAGAGAATTGAATTTTAAATTCAAACTGAGTCTCTATATCTGTAGCCTATTCTTCAGTTGCCCGCCTAGGTCTATAACTAAATAAGAGTTGGGTTTTTTTTTTGTTAATAATTCTATAGATGTCTTTAATAAGAAATTTTGATGGTCCCCTGTAATAATGATCCGTTAGCAACCAGTATCCCACTCTTCTAAAGCCAGCATTGTTCGGTAGTGGTTTGAATAAAAATTTACTTTCTCGCTCAGGTCTGTTTTTTGTTGTTGAGTTTTTGGTAAAACCAACCTCTTCTACAAACTTGGGAGAGCTCAAAACATCGTTTTTTGTTTTTTACATCCATTAAATTGCTCGAAAAAATCGTTGTGCACGGGAAGCATGAATGACACTCGACCCATCACTGATACTTTTCAATTGTAGAGTAGAGGTTAGCGAAAAGATAGCATCCTATTCCTACCCCATCTAAGCCAATCAAATACCTGACACTAAAATGGATAATAATTAATTTAGAAACAGGAGTGTAAAGTAGATAATAAATGATGAGATCTGTTTTTTTACCTGTGAGAGAAGTATTTTGTTATTGATATACGTTTACTCATGAATAATCAATCTACTGCTGCTTCAAATGTTTTTATCCGCCAGTATAAAGATTATACTTGATGATGAGGAAAGAAATGCACAGCCTTGCTGTCGTTTTTAATTATAACAATCCAATAAATTCTTTTAGTTTTATCATTGATAATGTCCCATGGGCGTGGTGGAGGGGGGTTTGTTTTGTAGCAGGGAAATATTGAGGGCGGTTTTAGGTGACAATGCGGTTTATTTTCCGGCCAATAATCGATTACTGTTTTTTTAAGGTCGCGCGCGCGCGCCGAGTTAAGATAAATCTTTCCTTGAATTCGTTCATTTACTTGAGTTATATCTCTATAGACTTAAAGGCAACGGTGTGAATATCAATTATGTATACCAATGATGCAGCTGTTTTGGAACGGCCTTTTCCCACAACTGTAAGGATTAGGAATGGCAAGATGTTTTTAATAAAAAATGTCACATTCAGATAAAAGTTTTTTTTAGTGTTATATCATACTATTTATAGTTGTAAGGGCACGAACAATTAGCATTTATTTGGTATTATTTTAAAGCTAAAGCAAGCTCCCGCAACCCTATGGCTTAAAACATGCACTAAATAATCCTACATAATCCAGCCACGTTTACATCTTTTTTTTTTAAAGCGCAACAGTTATGTATTATTATATGTTGTTACACTTCTCATTCAATTACTATATAATCATAATTTATTGCAATTCGCTTTATTATTCTATTTACAGGCGCAGAAAAATCATTTGGCCACAACACACCACACCACATTCCAAAGATTTTTCCACTTAACGAAAGAATACATCATTTTTCGCAAAAGATGAAAAGGTTCTGCAAGTTCGTTTATATTTGGAACTATAAACTGTCGCCAACACTTTGACGTAAACAGATTTAATGATGGCCTTGAACTTGGACAACATGTTCCTTTTTATGAGTGAATATAGTGCACCTTTTGGCATTAAACTGAAAAAACTCCTCCCGGAGAAAAAATGTTCTATGAAGATTAGCGAGACCAGTAAAACTATTTTGTTTATTATAATGGAAAGCTGGTTGGTTCCCTAGATTGTTTTCCCAGTTTAATCAAGCAGTTTTAAGCATATTGAAAATCTGAGAGAAGATTGGAGATGGTAAGGTTACGTAGTATTGTTACAAAAATGGTAATTACCTTTTTTTTTAATTTATGAGAATAAATTATTTTTACTAGTTACTTACTAATTACTGATTTAGAAATAACATTTTTTGAAAAATAAATTTGTTTTTTTTTGTCATCAGTTTAATTTTTACTAACTTCTAAATCTTTAACACAACTTTTTTCACAAGCGTAAGTGGTAAGTCTCCTTTTAGTTATATTTCGTGAACTTATCGTTTTTAGATTATTTTTGCCTCTTAGTTGTTTGGATGTAATTTTTTATAAGCATCTACTTATTTAACACTATCAAAATATTTAAATATTACCATTGCATTGTTACCGCTCATAATCATTACATAGGAAAGGTTATTCTTTTTCATGATTGGTGCAAAAGTGAGATACTTAATCACAAATCAAATTTGCAATAATGGTTTTATTAAATCTTTGGATAAGACTCCAATACAATATCAGGCAATATTAAACCAATGATTAAGTAAATACCAAATAGACATTCGGATATTAAGAATTAGGTTGTGAACTTATCTTTTTTTTGAGAGGACCATGCATAAGCAACAGCTCGGGGAATTCCTCTAAAATTGTGACATAGAGCGGGGCATTGAGCGGAAATAAGAAACATTAACGTTATTTATCTTGAAATTTGCTGAGGAGGTTTTTTTATTTACCGTAGGAGAAATTGATCGTTGGATTTGGGTATATTTTTTTATTCCAATGGGTAATAGTGAATCTCTCTAATTTAAGAGCAGTCCCTGTAAAAAAACGTGGTATCAAAGGAGACTATAAGTTGAAGACTCTCAAATATATACGAGCAGTGTCTGGTTTTTGAAACATTCGCGTGCGCCCAAAAATTATAAACTTATGTTCCCTTAATGTGTTTAGGGGTAAATCTTTTTAGGGGGGGACACAATGGATGACTCGACTTTTAGAGCCTTATACACTATCGTTACCCGCAACGATATGTTCTAGTTTGCTTGATTCTCCCCATCCGAAATATTAGAGATATTTTGTCCAAAGTCCAACTGGCAAACTATTCCATTAGGTGTTCTGTCAATCAACCTCCTCGTGTTTGTTAGAATAAAAATCTTTTGTCCTGCCCAGCACATTTCTTCAAATTGGGGATACAAGATATTAGTACCAAGGGAGGCCAAAGTCTGGGTTGAAATAGGGGAATGTGATAACGAGATGGAAATTCAATTTCCATTTAATTTTTGGCGGGTGCCACCTTACAACTTGCTGAGGTGTTGTGCTGGTGGCGTTGTCGTGAATGGGGGAAAAGGACTTTCTTGTGGGACCAAATCGCGAGCGTGTTTTTTCTTGGAAGCTCGTTTTTTTCAAACTGTCCAAGTAACTGTATTGATCATGAATCAAATTTGCCACCTGTAATATTTTTACCTTTTTCGAATAGTCCCGAATGAGGTATTATCCTTAGCCGCATCCTAAAAACGACGACGGCCCATAACTTTCTTCTGGCCGAAGAGGAAATTCGGTCTTCGCCTTGTTTGGTTATGCGCATTTCCCCATGGTAACACCTTTGTTTTATAGATTGTTTTTTGGTTCCCCGAGAGTAATTACAGTAATGTATTCGGCTATGTTTCATCACTTAGATGACGAAACGACCGCATAAAGATTCGGGTTCGTCGATTCTTTCCCCTGAAACACAGCTGCCAGAACCCATCCGTTTAGCAAACCAAACTTTCCACACGATTCCGTTATTGGTCAAGCCGTGCGCAATCGCCGGGCGCGCCATCTTGCAAGCTAGCCAGTTCTCTCAGGTTCCAAATTTAGTTAAGCAAAATATTATGAGCGTACCCGTTTTTCAGTCGAGATGCCCAACCAGCACTATGCAAATAGCTCACGCACTCTTAACTCTTCCTGTCATCACCATCCCAAACCATAGGCCAATGGAATTTGAATTCAATGATTGTCTTAGGAGTCCGTACAAACCTTCCAGAAGCTTTTTGTCAGGCACGTGCACTTTGTGCGCGATAATATTGAAACCTGTTCTAGTGTATCGAAGGTGCCAGAGTCTCACATAGGGTAATTGTAGGTTTATCAAGCTTCTGCTTTAGGCTCTCCTGAAGCGTCTTTTGCCCTTCTTTCAATAAATTTGTTTTTTCCATTTTTTGTCCATTTTATCAACACACCAGTCGAAATTCCCTTTTTTCCGTCCAATTTTTCCCATGGAAAATCACTTCGCCGACTGTTCTTGATTCACTGACGAAATGCCAACACAACAAATGAAATAGACCAATTATGGCTGAAAACCTTCGGTGTGGGGGCTTTCATTCTAGAGATGCGCTACTAATCCCCGCTTCCGCAACGCGCCGGTTGCGGTGGTGCCATCTCTCAGACTTTGCACGGACTTTTTCAAACCAGCCTCGTTATATGATATATTAGCGGTCGTAAGTTCGCATCACAAACTCTCGGAACTTAACATTGAGCACGACATCAATGAACACTTCCGATAAAAGTTTGTATAGAATAATTCCTAGTTATCACTTTTTCCTGACATTCCACAGAATCGAGGTTTTTGGTGAGTTCTGTTGAGAAATATTTGATTATACATAGGCAACTTGAATTATAAATGATGAGAGGAAATTCTTATTTTACATGCTACCCAATATTTTCTAATCCATCGATACAACAGACCGGCATTTGATTTTATGAATGGACGCGTATCTGTTAAAGGTATTGACAACTCGAACGAAATCAATTCGTCTTTTCTGTAGTATGCAGTTTGCCATGCAACAGTAATGAAATCTCCGCAGTTTTCCATGTAGCTACAACCGAAAATTAACAACGGAAAGAACTATCAAAAGAGTCAATAAGTTTTGAAAGGGACACCTAGGGAACATCACTTGAACCAAAATATTGAACACCATTTTGAAGCTTCATCTATCATATGACACCCTAAAGTTCAAGACGATCTGTCAAGTCACTCATTCAACTGGTTAAAATCGACGTGTTGACTCTATTTTAAAAGCACAAGTCGAACATAGGTTGTTTGTTTATAAGAGGTACCTGGCGTCGACGCCGAGGTCATTGGCGCCATATGTATATGTATTAAATCTGTGTATATGTTTATTTCCTTGAGGAATGGAGTGATTTTGTTGATGTTAGCTTTGGTTTCATTCGGTGAAAGTAATAGGCGTAGTTGATGAGGAATTGTCCGTGATCGTTCTGATTTGATGATAGTCAGGAGATTCAAATATGTGTTTTATGTCGCGAGCTGGTTGTTGCACATGTGACATGGGGGGAGGGTCTCCCTTAAAATAAGTGGATGTGGATGAGATAAGTGTTGTCCCAGGCCGTGTTATTACTTTCTAGTCATTGCAAAAATTGTGGAATGGGGGAAACACGAGAGGTTTCACTTCCTCAGAGCTTATTTGGGTTTTTTACTCTCAGATCACCAGTGGAGTTGGAATAACTTAGTTATAAGTTTCTTTGACGGAGAATGAAATACTCTCATCTCCGCTGGTTTTCGCCTGTCGTAGATTGGCCAGAAGAATACAGCTCTTTTTTTTTATGGGTCTTAGCACAACGTGGCTGCAGTGAAGCTCACTAAAGCGCTCCTCCAGGAACGGCATGAGTGGGCGGAAAAAGCACTTCACCGTTGTTCTAAAATCGCTTGTAATTTGTCCTCGGTGGGAGAACACAGGCGGAGGGCACATTATTCCACAGGGATGACGATCCTCCAAATAAAAGATTGCTTGAAAAGCGTTGTACGAGGTGTAAACACGCTTGAACATCATACGGATGTGAAGCACCAGCTCGACCGTTTCTTTCTAACATGGCCCACCGCTTAGGGAGGCAATAAGCGTGGCTACATCCTTCCGCACACTTTCCATGAAAAATTACATGTCGACCAGACTCACGTCGGCCAACCGGTTCTTCGATGTTCCCAAGCGAATCATCAAGGCCTCCGGCGTCAATTCCAACCGTTGTTGTGGGGTGTAAAGCTTTTCAGGTTCTAAATAATATTCCCCACTTATTGAGGAAGCTCTCCTTGCTATGTGTTTATTCCTTGGGAATCGACAGTAGAATGTGAAGCAATGGAGTCAGTGCCTACAAGTTTCGGCTCTCTCAAAACAGGTGGGTTTGCCTGGAATTATTGGCCGAGTGCGTGGTGGTAGGTGAATTTGGTAAAAATTTTGACTAACTGCCCTTTAGGCGACCTGACCAAAAGGAACTTGAATTGTAGGGACAAGCGAGAAGTTTGTTTCTAATTCGTTGATTGTCTGCCTCCTTGGTTTCGTCGTAATATCATTGCATCTTTCGGGCACGGAAACAAAGCTGTTACGCTTTCCGGTGTTCGGATTTTACGCATTGTCGGAAGGCACTATGCTTAGAAGCAACAGCTTCTTTGCCTCTCGGACGAACAAGGCTTGACGTTTGTGAGGAAGCATTTCATCGAAAAGGGTGTAAGCTTCCATACAGCCAAAATAAATCGGAGACTCCTGGCGCAGTCAGATGGGTTTCGGATCGAAAAAACGTCAACAAGGGAAAGTTAGATAGTATTCCATGAGATCTTCCCATTTAGCAGATTTGTAGTGCCAAATCTTGCGGGCCTAGGCGCCTCTCCGTCACTGATTGGCAGGATTACTCGATGTTGAAAGCATTTATGGTCGGAAGAACCTAACGGCGGATTTACAGTGACCGTGTAAATTTCCGGATTGGTGGTTAAAAAACAGATCAAGAAGACTGGCGAACTCCCCGTCTCGATCAGGGACGACCTTGTTCGTCGGTAGTATTTGAATATTTAAGCCAGTTGATATGTGGACATTTAAAGTCGCCCAGGATGGCAATTTCGGCACTTGGATAGTTAATTTGTAAATGATCGATGGTGTCTGCAAGAGAATCGAAAAGTGTTCGAAAATTGGTATCACTTGATGGTCGATACAGGATACAGATGAACCTTGTGGTTTGTTGAGTCGTTATTTTTACCACATAACATCAAAGTTTGGGGGCTCCATGAGCTTCTTCTCGTTGCATGAGAGGTCGCTTCTGACAAAAAGACAGATTCCAAGTTACGCCTAAAATCGGGAATAGAAGTCGTTTAGCATAAATGTCAGCTAAATCATTACCTTTTCCCAAGATGGCGTGAATCCATAGAAAAACAATTTGGATATTTCTGATATCTGATATATACAATAAATCCATTATTTGTCTAATGAAGGAATAATTCTGCTTGCGAGAGGAAATTGAGAGCAAAGCACTTTGAGAAATCAGACACGTGATGAACTTTCTGCCCAAGTTTGAATTGAGTATGTACCTGAGACACTCTCTAAAACTCGGCGGCAAAAATGGAAAAGTAAGGAGGAAGTTTAAAGGTTTTAATGATATTACCTATAATGAAGGGTGCTCCACGCCCACCTCTGATTTCGATCCATCTGTGTTGGGATATTGAATATCTGAGAACGTGTTTTTATTATTAAAAGAAATTGGTTTCAATTAGTAGGTTTTTGTGCGTAGAGGATTTTAGAGGACAAGGTCATTTACCCATTCTTCAAAAGTCGAATATCGTGCAGTGATAAAAATGAAATCTTAAGTAATGTTTTAGGTATGAGAACGCTCTTCTCAAAAATGAGTGCCACATTTGCTAACATCGGGACAAAAACAATATTTTGTCATTTTACAAAGAATAAAACTGATTTTGTGCATCAATTTGTAACTATGGATGAGACTTGGGTTTACCAATATGTTTCTGAAATGCGACAGGCAAGCCGCCGCACGATGGACTAAGCCGGTTGTTCAGCTTCAAAGCAGCCAAAGTGGTCAGAATGGTCCAAAACTCTTATGGCATCAGTTTTCTGGAAATGAAAAGGGAATTTTGATAATTAATTACCTTCAAACCGGTAAAATAATCACAGAGGGCGTATTTATTACAACCTTTTGGACCAGCTGAATGCGAGATTTGTGAGAAAAGGCTGGTTAGTAGACGAAAAAAAATCATATTTCTTCATGACAATGCACCTTCTCATGAGGTGCTTTCGCAACGGCAAAACTGGTCAGATTAAAGTACGAATTGTTGGGACATCCACCCTATTCGCCAGATCGACTTCCATATCTGTTCCCAGACCTCAAAATATTTCTACGTGGGAAGCATTTTTTTCAACAAATGATGAGGTGATAGCATCCATAGATGGGTATTTTGAAGGTCTTCCGGAAAAAAAACATTTCAGGAAAGGGGGTAAATGAATTAGAGAATTGCTGGACAAAATGTATTGAGGTTAACGAAGATATACTAAAGGGATAAATGTATTTCGACTCATTAATTCATCTTGTTTCATTTCGCTTTTAAAACTTTTTAACTGACTTATATCCTGATTAAACTAATTAATGTGAATTTCAAGTGAAAGGTCATTCGAATATATAATATATAAGACGCTATCGATTAATTCGCTTCACACCATGTACTACTTACATTAGGATTTCCAAGAAAAAATTTACTGAATTATTTAATCACTTTGCAGGAGAACGGGATAATTAAAACTGGTTGGTTTTTTCCGACATTAACAAAATATGAGTAACTTTTTAAATTTCTGATGCTGGAACTATATAAAAACAATACACAGCCAGGAGCAGTCACATGTCATTTATTATCCTCACTGTCATCCGTCAAACTGATGTCTCGGGCCTTAGTTGTTGGACAGAGATAGTATCTAGAGAAAAGGAGAGAGAAATATTTAGAAATAATAGCTGCTATAAAAATATCACGGTAGATAGAATATTTGTGGTTAGATTACAGAAGCTACGGTACTAACTTTGTACTACCAACCATTGATGAAATATTGTTCTTTTAACTTTCTAAAAATGGTAATATTCATCATCCCTTCTAATAAGTAATAAAGTTGATCTCTCGTCTGTGAATTCTTTATGTTTTCTAACATCCAAGTTTTCTATCTTATAGCTTAGTGAGTTTTTACTAATAAGAACCAAACAGAAAATAGTACTACTAATTTTGACATCATCTCGTAATATTCTTTGTATATATCTATATATATATATATATATATATAGATATATTTTAAATATATATATTATATATATTTATTGTCTATAATATATTATATTTTACGTGTGCTTTGGAATTAGATCATTAAAACTATTGCTTGGATCTGTTATATATTTATTGACGTTTCGACCTTTCGGTAGAGGCCTTCTTCAAACATTTGCTCTTAAAAGGATGACATTAAGAAGAATTAAATATAGATAAGATAATTAATTCAAGTTTGTTGTGTATTTCGGGGTTACATATTTGTATCTTTTCGTAGTTTTATATAAAGACCACGTAACTGAATACATTATGAGGCCTTGAGTTACGTGACTTAAATTAAAAAATACGAACGATACAATAATGTACCCGAAATACCAACAAACTGATTAATTGTTATCTACATTTAATTCTTCTAATGTCATCTTTAAGGCACATTTGAAGAAGACTCTTCCGAAGGTCGAAACAACTGTCAATAACTTTATAACAGATCCAAGAATCGTTTTATGATCTAATTTCACGAAACACGTAACATTAATAAATATATATATACCAAGATCAAAGAACCTTACACTCAACAAAAAAAAAAAAAAAAAAAAAAAAAAAAAAATATATATATATATATATATATATAATATATATATATATATATTATGTATATACGTATAATAGGATGTTATGGAAAATTGTTTATTATAATTAATAATTAATTAAAACTTTGTAGCAAAAAACAAATTAAAAAATATATTGGTAATTGCAATCCCTCGTAATAATAATTGCAATCAATCGCTTATTCGTTATTTCGATGATTTAAAATAGGTGACAAATTGTTTCTTATTTCTAATAGTTTCAAATTTCTAGTAAAAAGTACATTGAAAGACATCAGATATCGGTTAGACTTAGATGATTGAAGACAACATAGAAATATTAACTTTTTGTTTGATTAAGCAAACTGCAACAAAAACTAAATGCCACTAATGTTCGGCAATATTAATGAAACTCTTAGGGAACTTTTTACATTAACAATTTGCAATATTTCAGGAAATAACATTTAGTTTTGTTAGTTTCGAGATGTCCACAATAGATATCATCTTTAACATTTCATCGATGGATGTATCGTCTTTCTTTAACTCGTTTTTAAAACTCTCTCTCTCTTCCATTGTTCATCTTCAGCTGTACCAATTGACGGCGAATTACTTCTTAAAATTTATGTGTAGTCCAGTACTTTTCATACAACAGAATAACTTATTAAAAGCACTATAACTCTGTACTTTAATTATGGTATATAAATGATGTGTTAATAAAAAAAAGAGGGGACGTAGGGCTCCACAAATATTTACAACAGAAACTTCATATCGGGCCCTCTACATTTTATTTCTGTAAAGTTGTGATTAAAAATATATATAGTTTTCAGATTATTCGACTACAAGAACTTCAAAGACATTTTTTTTTTTCAAACTCTGCTCTACCTTTTTAACTTTTTATATATTTGACTATAAATAATTATACTTAAAATTGATCCTTATGTCAACCATCACCAAAAAAATTGTCATAATACAATTGAAATTATACAATATAATCCTCAAATTTTACATTAGCACTAAATTTAACACCGATTATGGGAAAAAAAGACATTATGTTTTCGTAATCTAAGAACCGTGAGAAATGCAAAATCACTGAGAGTAATTTTTCACAAACATACTTTGGCAACGGAAATAAAAAGAAAAAAAAATGCAATTTTAGCCTTAATTATCTGTTACGATGGTACTTTTAAAAACTTTATTTTAAATTTAAGACATTAATCACAATATTTTGTTGTTATACAATATCGTGAATATTTTGATGTTTTCTGGTTAAATATGTTTCTGTAGCTTTTGGCTTTGCAATAAATACAGTGGCGTCGTAAAGGCTAAAGACTTAGGACGAAGCGCAATTTTGGATATTGGATTATATGTTACAATTCAACAATTGGTCTATAGAGGGTTGACACCAGAAAAACTAACAATTGATGGACATCTTAATGAAGATGGAGTAGATGATGTTGCTTCTGTCATATTTTCGTATCCTGATGGAAAAACGCATTTGTTACGTGTATACTACCGTTCCATCACTAATGAAGGTATATGAAATAAAAATAAATATTATACGTTTTTCTAAAAACTTTAATATTACTTATTTATGTAGTATATCATGATTATTCTAAAGTCAATTCAAAGGACAAAGAGGGTTCCTCGATAAGTTAAATCTTTAGTAAGTACATAATATTCTAAATTATTAGTATACGGAAACATCTACGATACTTTAACGGCTGTCATTAACTTCTACTGCGATCAACAAATATGTTTAACTAGGATTACATTAAGTTGGGAATGTGGAATCGTTGGCATAATGACACTACTCTTATATCACCACTACACTAAAACACTTTAATTTTTTCACTCGACGCGCATTTCGCTAACCATGTTAGCTTCATCAGGAGCGATAACTGACTAAGCTAAACTACAAAATCTACCCTATTTATACTAACCTAACCCTTGAATTACTCAGTTCCGGTCAAGTAACCAGTAGAGGGGACTATAAGGAATAGGCCCCCTGTCTTTATTTAAACTACATTTACATTTTATAAAAATTCCTTACTTTCGTATGCGTTCAACATCTCCTATCAGATTATCATTTTTTTATTAATCTTAGATTATCTAATGTTACAATATGATCAGCTTCAAGGGCTGCTCGGCAATGCTAGACTTTTCTGTTTACTGTATTTTAAGTGTGTAACATTATTGTTCTTTAAATCGTATTTTAATGACCTTTTAGTTTGCCCAAATACTTTTTGTCACATACATTACTACTAATTTCATAAATTCTGTTTTTCTCACAATTAGGAGTTTATCTTTGGGATTTCTTAAGATATTCCTCAGATTGGTCTGATGAATTATAGACTAAGGTGATGCCTACCTTATTAAATACCTTATTGAGTCCCTTGCTATATTTCGGATTATATGGTATGGATACATACTTGATGTTATTTTCTTACGCGTGTAAAAAAGGTAGAATTCTGAATATTTAACCTGAACTTATTTCTAATTATTAGCTTATTTACTACGTCATCGTATAACCATTAGAACTAGTTATATTTTTAATACGATTTCCTCTCGTTATTAAAGTTTACTTACTCAGAGGAAATGTGACCAAACGATGAACTAAAAAATGTAATGAGGCTAATTTGTGTAGTTTGCAATGAAATGAATCATTAGGAATATATCTATCTGTTACTGTGTCTTCTATAGATATATCAAATTCTAATCTATTAATATTTTTAATAGTTAAAATATCTAGAAAAGACAGTTGTCCTTTGTCTCAACTTCGTAAGTGAATTGAATGAATCATACCGGCTATTTAATTTGGAAACAAAATCATCAATATTGCTTTCTTGTATCAAAATCGCGAAAATATCATTCACGTACCTATCCATACCTTGGGGAAATATTCAAATTCTTGGACTGGCTTCGGTTTCAAACTTCCTCATGAATAAATTGGCTATGAAAGGTGATAAACAATTACCATAGCTGTTCCTTCTTTCTGGACATAAAATTGATTGTTATATTGGAAATAATTTTGTTCCATACAAAGTTTAGATAATGTTACGTATTCATGAATAATTTCGTCCTCAAAGTCATTCATCTAAGTAATTCATCGAGTGGAACAGAAT
>JAHKBH010001196.1:0-15000 GCA_019049505.1 Pachyrhynchus sulphureomaculatus
TCCTGGGCAAATCATTCCAAAGGGATGATGTTCTCCATATGAAAGATTGCTTGAAAACGGTTGTACGAGCAGTGACAAGCTGAACTTCATACGGATGTGAAATATTAACGCGAAGTGTATTCCTAGCATGCATCGCTTTAGGGAGGAATTAAACGGACTACATCCATCGAACAATTTCCGTGAAAATACCTGTAGAATACACTCAAGTCGCCAACTGTTCTTCGATGTTCCAAGGCGAACAGCTTTCTTCTGAATACAATCCAACAAATGCAGTGTATGTTTGGGAGCACTCTCCAAACATGGGAGCAGTATTGGTGGAATTTGAGCTTTGTACAGAATTAACAGTTGTTATGCAGTGTAAAGCTTTCTAGTTCAAAATAATATTCCCAGCTTTTGAGAAGCTCTCTTTGCTATGCTTGCAACGTAATGTGCCAACACATAGTTGCTCCCAAATTAAACCCCAACAAATTTAGTGACGATGCCAGAGGAATAGAGTGCCCCCGACATAACTATGACCGTTTTTTACAACGTTAACTTTTTTTAGAAAAAAACTGTCAACTAGATTTTTTGTAGAGTTAAATTCTACTTGGTTACTGGCACCCCAAGATAGAATTTATTCCAGGTCTTTGTTAAATTGAACGACTTTCTGCTGTCTACGGATATTTACATAAGTAGCCGATTAATCGAGCATTCAAAGTGAATCAAGAAATAAGCGTACTGTCATCTGCAAAGCTGTAGATTGGATTCCTGGCCCTTTTCAGTAGATCATTAATGTAAATGAGAACGAGAGTAGGAGACAGTATCGAGCCTTAGGGTACACCAGAGTTGATAGCGAAGATGTTAGAAAAAAATCCTTCGGCTGTCATTCGTAAGTACTCAGTATATATATCACCACTACACCAAACACTTTATTTTTGCACTCGACGCGCGTTTCGCTAACCATGTTAGCTTCATCAGGAGCGATGATTGACTAAAGGTAAACTACATATCTACCCTATTTATACTTAGCCTAACCCTAGAATTACTCAAGCGGAACTAATGACATAGACAAGGCCCTCAGTTCCGGTCAAGTAACCAGTAGAGGGAACTATAAGGAATAGGCCCTCTGTCTTTATTTAAACTACTTTTACATTTTATGATTTCCATACTTTCGTATGCGTTCAACAATCTCCTATCAGATACATTTTTTATTAATCTTAGATTATCTAATGTTACAGTATGATCAGCTTCAAGGGCATGTTCGGCAATGCTAGACTTTTCTGTTCTATTGTATCTTAAGTGTGCTAAATGTTCTTTAAATCGTGTTTTAATTGACCTTTTAGTTTGCCCAACATACTTTTTGTCACAATCATTACAACTAATTTCATAAATTCCACTTTTCTCACAATTGGGAATCTTATCTTTGGGATTTCCTAAGATATTCCTCAGATTGTCTGATGACTTATAGACTAAGGTGAGGCCTACCCTATTAAATACCTTATTGAGTCCCTTGCTATATTTCGGATTATATGGTATGGAGACATACTTGGTGTTATTTTCTTCGCGTGTAAAAAAGGTGGAATTCTGAATATTAGACCTAAATTTATGTCTATTTATTAGCTTATTTACTAAGTCATCGTCATAACCATTAACTCTAGTTATATTTCTAATACGATTCCTTTCTTTATTAAAGTTTACTCTATTCAGAGGGAAAGTGACCAAACGATGAACTAAAAAATGTATTGAGGCTAATTTATGTTGTTTGCAATGAAATGAATCATTAGGAATATATCTATCTGTTATTGTGTCCTTCCTATAGATATCAAATTCTAATCTATTATTATTTTTAATAATTAAAATATCTAGAAAAGGCAATTGTCCTTTGTTCTCAATTTCGTACGTGAATTTAATTGAATCATACCGGCTATTTAATTTAGAAACAAAATCATCAATATTTGCTTTCTTTGTATCAAAAATCGCGAAAATATCATCCACATACCTATACCATAGCCTTGGGAAATATTCGAATTCTTGACTGGCTTCGATTTCAAACTTACTCATGAATAAATTGGCTATGAAAGGTGACAAGCAATTACCCATAGCTGTTCCTTCTTTCTGAACATAAAATTGATTGTTATATTGGAAATAATTTTGTTCCATGCAAAGTTTAGATAATGTTAAGTATTCACGAATAATTTCGTCTTCAAAGTCATTCATTCTAAGTAATTCTTCGAGATATTGTAAAGTTTGTGGAATTGGCACACTTGGGAATAAAGAACTAACATCAAAAGAAATTAAGACTTCACCTTCATTAAGAACTAGATTTTTTGTTTTATTAATGAATTCTAACGAATTCTTCACTGCGAAAGTATTTAATGGTAACTTCTCAAGTTCTTTTGATAACCATTTGGATATTAAATATGTGGGTGATCCGACCGATGAAACAATGGGTCGCATTGCTTTTCCAGGTTTGTGAATTTTGGGTAAGCAATACAATTTTGGTATGGTCGGATTACTCGCATTTAATTTAAATTTTAGCGAATCGGAGACAAGGTTCTTACATTTTTTAAAAGAATTTTTAACCTCTGATATCATTTTCGGTAATGGATTTCTTATTACCTTTTCATAAGGCCCAGATTCGATAAGATTATCTACGCGTTCAAAATAATCTTTCTTATCCAATATAACAACCTTATTTCCTTTATCCGCTTTTAAGTAGAAGACATCTTTCTTTTTCAATCCTTTAACTACTTTTATATTTTTTCGTGAATTAGAATTTGTGTTGTTAACTATGTTTTTCGAAATTTGATTGCGACATGCTTCCCTAACAAAGGTTTTACTATTTTCTGGAAGTGTGCTAATGGAACTTTCAATGTGAGCAACTATTTCTGATAAATTATCTCTAGGAGGGGGTACTGCAAAGTTAAGACCTTTGTTTAAGATGCGAATTTCATTTCGTGTAAAGGATTGAGACGAATGATTCTCTACAATATTTACGAGTTCCTGAGGACTATTCTTCTTCGGTAAGAGCTTTTTTAATTTTTTACTTAGAATAGAGAATTTCTTTTTATATTGAATATCAATAACTAAAAACATTTTCCTCTGGAACTCGCTCCATACTTCATATTCAATATTGTTTAATCCTGAAGTAAGTTTTTTGAATATGCTGTATGATTCTACTTCTAACATACTACGTTTTGTGTACAAATTCTTGATTTCTAAGTCAAGCCATTTTTGTTTTGCAAAAAATGAAACTTTTTCTGAAATGTTTGATTTTGGTAAATTAACCTTAATAAAATTAGGAAAAACTTTAAATTTCTTGCAAGACTTTAAAAACCAAATATCTGCACCTACTAATCTAATCTTACTACTGTACTTACGATAAAGGTTTAATTCCGTTGACCGTGAAGCCATCTCAACTAAGTTGGGAATGTGGAATCTTTGGCACAATGACACTACTCAGTATATATCACCACTACACCAAACACTTTATTTTTGCACTCGACGCGCGTTTCGCTAACCATGTTAGCTTCATCAGGAGCGATGATTGACTAAAGGTAAACTACATATCTACCCTATTTATACTTAGCCTAACCCTAGAATTACTCAAGCGGAACTAATGACATAGACAAGGCCCTCAGTTCCGGTCAAGTAACCAGTAGAGGGAACTATAAGGAATAGGCCCTCTGTCTTTATTTAAACTACTTTTACATTTTATGATTTCCATACTTTCGTATGCGTTCAACAATCTCCTATCAGATACATTTTTTATTAATCTTAGATTATCTAATGTTACAGTATGATCAGCTTCAAGGGCATGTTCGGCAATGCTAGACTTTTCTGTTCTATTGTATCTTAAGTGTGCTAAATGTTCTTTAAATCGTGTTTTAATTGACCTTTTAGTTTGCCCAACATACTTTTTGTCACAATCATTACAACTAATTTCATAAATTCCACTTTTCTCACAATTGGGAATCTTATCTTTGGGATTTCCTAAGATATTCCTCAGATTGTCTGATGACTTATAGACTAAGGTGAGGCCTACCCTATTAAATACCTTATTGAGTCCCTTGCTATATTTCGGATTATATGGTATGGAGACATACTTGGTGTTATTTTCTTCGCGTGTAAAAAAGGTGGAATTCTGAATATTAGACCTAAATTTATGTCTATTTATTAGCTTATTTACTAAGTCATCGTCATAACCATTAACTCTAGTTATATTTCTAATACGATTCCTTTCTTTATTAAAGTTTACTCTATTCAGAGGGAAAGTGACCAAACGATGAACTAAAAAATGTATTGAGGCTAATTTATGTTGTTTGCAATGAAATGAATCATTAGGAATATATCTATCTGTTATTGTGTCCTTCCTATAGATATCAAATTCTAATCTATTATTATTTTTAATAATTAAAATATCTAGAAAAGGCAATTGTCCTTTGTTCTCAATTTCGTACGTGAATTTAATTGAATCATACCGGCTATTTAATTTAGAAACAAAATCATCAATATTTGCTTTCTTTGTATCAAAAATCGCGAAAATATCATCCACATACCTATACCATAGCCTTGGGAAATATTCGAATTCTTGACTGGCTTCGATTTCAAACTTACTCATGAATAAATTGGCTATGAAAGGTGACAAGCAATTTAATTAATTATAGTTCCCTCTACTGGTTACTTGACCGGAACTGAGGGCCTTGTCTATGTCATTAGTTCCGCTTGAGTAATTCTAGGGTTAGGCTAAGTATAAATAGGGTAGATATGTAGTTTACACGTCTCAATCCTTTACACGAAATGAAATTCGCATCTTAAACAAAGGTCTTAACTTTGCAGTACCCCCTCCTAGAGATAATTTATCAGAAATAGTTGCTCACATTGAAAGTTCCATTAGCACACTTCCAGAAAATAGTAAAACCTTTGTTAGGGAAGCATGTCGCAATCAAATTTCGAAAAACATAGTTAACAACACAAATTCTAATTCACGAAAAAATATAAAAGTAGTTAAAGGATTGAAAAAGAAAGATGTCTTCTACTTAAAAGCGGATAAAGGAAATAAGGTTGTTATATTGGATAAGAAAGATTATTTTGAACGCGTAGATAATCTTATCGAATCTGGGCCTTATGAAAAGGTAATAAGAAATCCATTACCGAAAATGATATCAGAGGTTAAAAATTCTTTTAAAAAATGTAAGAACCTTGTCTCCGATTCGCTAAAATTTAAATTAAATGCGAGTAATCCGACCATACCAAAATTGTATTGCTTACCCAAAATTCACAAACCTGGAAAAGCAATGCGACCCATTGTTTCATCGGTCGGATCACCCACATATTTAATATCCAAATGGTTATCAAAAGAACTTGAGAAGTTACCATTAAATACTTTCGCAGTGAAGAATTCGTTAGAATTCATTAATAAAACAAAAAATCTAGTTCTTAATGAAGGTGAAGTCTTAATTTCTTTTGATGTTAGTTCTTTATTCCCAAGTGTGCCAATTCCACAAACTTTACAATATCTCGAAGAATTACTTAGAATGAATGACTTTGAAGACGAAATTATTCGTGAATACTTAACATTATCTAAACTTTGCATGGAACAAAATTATTTCCAATATAACAATCAATTTTATGTTCAGAAAGAAGGAACAGCTATGGGTAATTGCTTGTCACCTTTCATAGCCAATTTATTCATGAGTAAGTTTGAAATCGAAGCCAGTCAAGAATTCGAATATTTCCCAAGGCTATGGTATAGGTATGTGGATGATATTTTCGCGATTTTTGATACAAAGAAAGCAAATATTGATGATTTTGTTTCTAAATTAAATAGCCGGTATGATTCAATTAAATTCACGTACGAAATTGAGAACAAAGGACAATTGCCTTTTCTAGATATTTTAATTATTAAAAATAATAATATAGATTAGAATTTGATATCTATAGGAAGGACACAATAACAGATAGATATATTCCTAATGATTCATTTCATTGCAAACAACATAAATTAGCCTCAATACATTTTTTAGTTCATCGTTTGGTCACTTTCCCTCTGAATAGAGTAAACTTTAATAAAGAAAGGAATCGTATTAGAAATATAACTAGAGTTAATGGTTATGACGATGACTTAGTAAATAAGCTAATAAATAGACATAAATTTAGGTCTAATATTCAGAATTCCACCTTTTTTACACGCGAAGAAAATAACACCAAGTATGTCTCCATACCATATAATCCGAAATATAGCAAGGGACTCAATAAGGTATTTAATAGGGTAGGCCTCACCTTAGTCTATAAGTCATCAGACAATCTGAGGAATATCTTAGGAAATCCCAAAGATAAGATTCCCAATTGTGAGAAAAGTGGAATTTATGAAATTAGTTGTAATGATTGTGACAAAAAGTATGTTGGGCAAACTAAAAGGTCAATTAAAACACGATTTAAAGAACATTTAGCACACTTAAGATACAATAGAACAGAAAAGTCTAGCATTGCCGAACATGCCCTTGAAGCTGATCATACTGTAACATTAGATAATCTAAGATTAATAAAAAATGTATCTGATAGGAGATTGTTGAACGCATACGAAAGTATGGAAATCATAAAATGTAAAAGTAGTTTAAATAAAGACAGAGGGCCTATTCCTTATAGTTCCCTCTACTGGTTACTTGACCGGAACTGAGGGCCTTGTCTATGTCATTAGTTCCGCTTGAGTAATTCTAGGGTTAGGCTAAGTATAAATAGGGTAGATATGTAGTTTACCTTTAGTCAATCATCGCTCCTGATGAAGCTAACATGGTTAGCGAAACGCGCGTCGAGTGCAAAAATAAAGTGTTTGGTGTAGTGGTGATATATACTGAGTAGTGTCATTGTGCCAAAGATTCCACATTCCCAACTTAGTTGAGATGGCTTCACGGTCAACGGAATTAAACCTTTATCGTAAGTACAGTAGTAAGATTAGATTAGTAGGTGCAGATATTTGGTTTTTAAAGTCTTGCAAGAAATTTAAAGTTTTTCCTAATTTTATTAAGGTTAATTTACCAAAATCAAACATTTCAGAAAAAGTTTCATTTTTTGCAAAACAAAAATGGCTTGACTTAGAAATCAAGAATTTGTACACAAAACGTAGTATGTTAGAAGTAGAATCATACAGCATATTCAAAAAACTTACTTCAGGATTAAACAATATTGAATATGAAGTATGGAGCGAGTTCCAGAGGAAAATGTTTTTAGTTATTGATATTCAATATAAAAAGAAATTCTCTATTCTAAGTAAAAAATTAAAAAAGCTCTTACCGAAGAAGAATAGTCCTCAGGAACTCGTAAATATTGTAGAGAATCATTCGTCTCAATCCTTTACACGAAATGAAATTCGCATCTTAAACAAAGGTCTTAACTTTGCAGTACCCCCTCCTAGAGATAATTTATCAGAAATAGTTGCTCACATTGAAAGTTCCATTAGCACACTTCCAGAAAATAGTAAAACCTTTGTTAGGGAAGCATGTCGCAATCAAATTTCGAAAAACATAGTTAACAACACAAATTCTAATTCACGAAAAAATATAAAAGTAGTTAAAGGATTGAAAAAGAAAGATGTCTTCTACTTAAAAGCGGATAAAGGAAATAAGGTTGTTATATTGGATAAGAAAGATTATTTTGAACGCGTAGATAATCTTATCGAATCTGGGCCTTATGAAAAGGTAATAAGAAATCCATTACCGAAAATGATATCAGAGGTTAAAAATTCTTTTAAAAAATGTAAGAACCTTGTCTCCGATTCGCTAAAATTTAAATTAAATGCGAGTAATCCGACCATACCAAAATTGTATTGCTTACCCAAAATTCACAAACCTGGAAAAGCAATGCGACCCATTGTTTCATCGGTCGGATCACCCACATATTTAATATCCAAATGGTTATCAAAAGAACTTGAGAAGTTACCATTAAATACTTTCGCAGTGAAGAATTCGTTAGAATTCATTAATAAAACAAAAAATCTAGTTCTTAATGAAGGTGAAGTCTTAATTTCTTTTGATGTTAGTTCTTTATTCCCAAGTGTGCCAATTCCACAAACTTTACAATATCTCGAAGAATTACTTAGAATGAATGACTTTGAAGACGAAATTATTCGTGAATACTTAACATTATCTAAACTTTGCATGGAACAAAATTATTTCCAATATAACAATCAATTTTATGTTCAGAAAGAAGGAACAGCTATGGGTAATTGCTTGTCACCTTTCATAGCCAATTTATTCATGAGTAAGTTTGAAATCGAAGCCAGTCAAGAATTCGAATATTTCCCAAGGCTATGGTATAGGTATGTGGATGATATTTTCGCGATTTTTGATACAAAGAAAGCAAATATTGATGATTTTGTTTCTAAATTAAATAGCCGGTATGATTCAATTAAATTCACGTACGAAATTGAGAACAAAGGACAATTGCCTTTTCTAGATATTTTAATTATTAAAAATAATAATAGATTAGAATTTGATATCTATAGGAAGGACACAATAACAGATAGATATATTCCTAATGATTCATTTCATTGCAAACAACATAAATTAGCCTCAATACATTTTTTAGTTCATCGTTTGGTCACTTTCCCTCTGAATAGAGTAAACTTTAATAAAGAAAGGAATCGTATTAGAAATATAACTAGAGTTAATGGTTATGACGATGACTTAGTAAATAAGCTAATAAATAGACATAAATTTAGGTCTAATATTCAGAATTCCACCTTTTTTACACGCGAAGAAAATAACACCAAGTATGTCTCCATACCATATAATCCGAAATATAGCAAGGGACTCAATAAGGTATTTAATAGGGTAGGCCTCACCTTAGTCTATAAGTCATCAGACAATCTGAGGAATATCTTAGGAAATCCCAAAGATAAGATTCCCAATTGTGAGAAAAGTGGAATTTATGAAATTAGTTGTAATGATTGTGACAAAAAGTATGTTGGGCAAACTAAAAGGTCAATTAAAACACGATTTAAAGAACATTTAGCACACTTAAGATACAATAGAACAGAAAAGTCTAGCATTGCCGAACATGCCCTTGAAGCTGATCATACTGTAACATTAGATAATCTAAGATTAATAAAAAATGTATCTGATAGGAGATTGTTGAACGCATACGAAAGTATGGAAATCATAAAATGTAAAAGTAGTTTAAATAAAGACAGAGGGCCTATTCCTTATAGTTCCCTCTACTGGTTACTTGACCGGAACTGAGGGCCTTGTCTATGTCATTAGTTCCGCTTGAGTAATTCTAGGGTTAGGCTAAGTATAAATAGGGTAGATATGTAGTTTACCTTTAGTCAATCATCGCTCCTGATGAAGCTAACATGGTTAGCGAAACGCGCGTCGAGTGCAAAAATAAAGTGTTTGGTGTAGTGGTGATATATACTGAGTAGTGTCATTGTGCCAAAGATTCCACATTCCCAACTTAGTTGAGATGGCTTCACGGTCAACGGAATTAAACCTTTATCGTAAGTACAGTAGTAAGATTAGATTAGTAGGTGCAGATATTTGGTTTTTAAAGTCTTGCAAGAAATTTAAAGTTTTTCCTAATTTTATTAAGGTTAATTTACCAAAATCAAACATTTCAGAAAAAGTTTCATTTTTTGCAAAACAAAAATGGCTTGACTTAGAAATCAAGAATTTGTACACAAAACGTAGTATGTTAGAAGTAGAATCATACAGCATATTCAAAAAACTTACTTCAGGATTAAACAATATTGAATATGAAGTATGGAGCGAGTTCCAGAGGAAAATGTTTTTAGTTATTGATATTCAATATAAAAAGAAATTCTGTATTCTAAGTAAAAAATTAAAAAAGCTCTTACCGAAGAAGAATAGTCCTCAGGAACTCGTAAATATTGTAGAGAATCATTCGTCTCAATCCTTTACACGAAATGAAATTCGCATCTTAAACAAAGGTCTTAACTTTGCAGTACCCCCTCCTAGAGATAATTTATCAGAAATAGTTGCTCACATTGAAAGTTCCATTAGCACACTTCCAGAAAAATAGTAAAACCTTTGTTAGGGAAGCATGTCGCAATCAAATTTCGAAAAACATAGTTAACAACACAAATTCTAATTCACGAAAAAATATAAAAGTAGTTAAAGGATTGAAAAAGAAAGATGTCTTCTACTTAAAAGCGGATAAAGGAAATAAGGTTGTTATATTGGATAAGAAAGATTATTTTGAACGCGTAGATAATCTTATCGAATCTGGGCCTTATGAAAAGGTAATAAGAAATCCATTACCGAAAATGATATCAGAGGTTAAAAATTCTTTTAAAAAATGTAAGAACCTTGTCTCCGATTCGCTAAAATTTAAATTAAATGCGAGTAATCCGACCATACCAAAATTGTATTGCTTACCCAAAATTCACAAACCTGGAAAAGCAATGCGACCCATTGTTTCATCGGTCGGATCACCCACATATTTAATATCCAAATGGTTATCAAAAGAACTTGAGAAGTTACCATTAAATACTTTCGCAGTGAAGAATTCGTTAGAATTCATTAATAAAACAAAAAATCTAGTTCTTAATGAAGGTGAAGTCTTAATTTCTTTTGATGTTAGTTCTTTATTCCCAAGTGTGCCAATTCCACAAACTTTACAATATCTCGAAGAATTACTTAGAATGAATGACTTTGAAGACGAAATTATTCGTGAATACTTAACATTATCTAAACTTTGCATGGAACAAAATTATTTCCAATATAACAATCAATTTTATGTTCAGAAAGAAGGAACAGCTATGGGTAATTGCTTGTCACCTTTCATAGCCAATTTATTCATGAGTAAGTTTGAAATCGAAGCCAGTCAAGAATTCGAATATTTCCCAAGGCTATGGTATAGGTATGTGGATGATATTTTCGCGATTTTTGATACAAAGAAAGCAAATATTGATGATTTTGTTTCTAAATTAAATAGCCGGTATGATTCAATTAAATTCACGTACGAAATTGAGAACAAAGGACAATTGCCTTTTCTAGATATTTTAATTATTAAAAATAATAATAGATTAGAATTTGATATCTATAGGAAGGACACAATAACAGATAGATATATTCCTAATGATTCATTTCATTGCAAACAACATAAATTAGCCTCAATACATTTTTTAGTTCATCGTTTGGTCACTTTCCCTCTGAATAGAGTAAACTTTAATAAAGAAAGGAATCGTATTAGAAATATAACTAGAGTTAATGGTTATGACGATGACTTAGTAAATAAGCTAATAAATAGACATAAATTTAGGTCTAATATTCAGAATTCCACCTTTTTTACACGCGAAGAAAATAACACCAAGTATGTCTCCATACCATATAATCCGAAATATAGCAAGGGACTCAATAAGGTATTTAATAGGGTAGGCCTCACCTTAGTCTATAAGTCATCAGACAATCTGAGGAATATCTTAGGAAATCCCAAAGATAAGATTCCCAATTGTGAGAAAAGTGGAATTTATGAAATTAGTTGTAATGATTGTGACAAAAAGTATGTTGGGCAAACTAAAAGGTCAATTAAAACACGATTTAAAGAACATTTAGCACACTTAAGATACAATAGAACAGAAAAGTCTAGCATTGCCGAACATGCCCTTGAAGCTGATCATACTGTAACATTAGATAATCTAAGATTAATAAAAAATGTATCTGATAGGAGATTGTTGAACGCATACGAAAGTATGGAAATCATAAAATGTAAAAGTAGTTTAAATAAAGACAGAGGGCCTATTCCTTATAGTTCCCTCTACTGGTTACTTGACCGGAACTGAGGGCCTTGTCTATGTCATTAGTTCCGCTTGAGTAATTCTAGGGTTAGGCTAAGTATAAATAGGGTAGATATGTAGTTTACCTTTAGTCAATCATCGCTCCTGATGAAGCTAACATGGTTAGCGAAACGCGCGTCGAGTGCAAAAATAAAGTGTTTGGTGTAGTGGTGATATATACTGAGTAGTGTCATTGTGCCAAAGATTCCACATTCCCAACTTAGTTGAGATGGCTTCACGGTCAACGGAATTAAACCTTTATCGTAAGTACAGTAGTAAGATTAGATTAGTAGGTGCAGATATTTGGTTTTTAAAGTCTTGCAAGAAATTTAAAGTTTTTCCTAATTTTATTAAGGTTAATTTACCAAAATCAAACATTTCAGAAAAAGTTTCATTTTTTGCAAAACAAAAATGGCTTGACTTAGAAATCAAGAATTTGTACACAAAACGTAGTATGTTAGAAGTAGAATCATACAGCATATTCAAAAAACTTACTTCAGGATTAAACAATATTGAATATGAAGTATGGAGCGAGTTCCAGAGGAAAATGTTTTTAGTTATTGATATTCAATATAAAAAGAAATTCTCTATTCTAAGTAAAAAATTAAAAAAGCTCTTACCGAAGAAGAATAGTCCTCAGGAACTCGTAAATATTGTAGAGAATCATTCGTCTCAATCCTTTACACGAAATGAAATTCGCATCTTAAACAAAGGTCTTAACTTTGCAGTACCCCCTCCTAGAGATAATTTATCAGAAATAGTTGCTCACATTGAAAGTTCCATTAGCACACTTCCAGAAAATAGTAAAACCTTTGTTAGGGAAGCATGTCGCAATCAAATTTCGAAAAACATAGTTAACAACACAAATTCTAATTCACGAAAAAATATAAAAGTAGTTAAAGGATTGAAAAAGAAAGATGTCTTCTACTTAAAAGCGGATAAAGGAAATAAGGTTGTTATATTGGATAAGAAAGATTATTTTGAACGCGTAGATAATCTTATCGAATCTGGGCCTTATGAAAAGGTAATAAGAAATCCATTACCGAAAATGATATCAGAGGTTAAAAATTCTTTTAAAAAATGTAAGAACCTTGTCTCCGATTCGCTAAAATTTAAATTAAATGCGAGTAATCCGACCATACCAAAATTGTATTGCTTACCCAAAATTCACAAACCTGGAAAAGCAATGCGACCCATTGTTTCATCGGTCGGATCACCCACATATTTAATATCCAAATGGTTATCAAAAGAACTTGAGAAGTCACCATTAAATACTTTCGCAGTGAAGAATTCGTTAGAATTCATTAATAAAACAAAAAATCTAGTTCTTAATGAAGGTGAAGTCTTAATTTCTTTTGATGTTAGTTCTTTATTCCCAAGTGTGCCAATTCCACAAACTTTACAATATCTCGAAGAATTACTTAGAATGAATGACTTTGAAGACGAAATTATTCGTGAATACTTAACATTATCTAAACTTTGCATGGAACAAAATTATTTCCAATATAACAATCAATTTTATGTTCAGAAAGAAGGAACAGCTATGGGTAATTGCTTGTCACCTTTCATAGCCAATTTATTCATGAGTAAGTTTGAAATCGAAGCCAGTCAAGAATTCGAATATTTCCCAAGGCTATGGTATAGGTATGTGGATGATATTTTCGCGATTTTTGATACAAAGAAAGCAAATATTGATGATTTTGTTTCTAAATTAAATAGCCGGTATGATTCAATTAAATTCACGTACGAAATTGAGAACAAAGGACAATTGCCTTTTCTAGATATTTTAATTATTAAAAATAATAATAGATTAGAATTTGATATCTATAGGAAGGACACAATAACAGATAGATATATTCCTAATGATTCATTTCATTGCAAACAACATAAATTAGCCTCAATACATTTTTTAGTTCATCGTTTGGTCACTTTCCCTCTGAATAGAGTAAACTTTAATAAAGAAAGGAATCGTATTAGAAATATAACTAGAGTTAATGGTTATGACGATGACTTAGTAAATAAGCTAATAAATAGACATAAATTTAGGTCTAATATTCAGAATTCCACCTTTTTTACACGCGAAGAAAATAACACCAAGTATGTCTCCATACCATATAATCCGAAATATAGCAAGGGACTCAATAAGGTATTTAATAGGGTAGGCCTCACCTTAGTCTATAAGTCATCAGACAATCTGAGGAATATCTTAGGAAATCCCAAAGATAAGATTCCCAATTGTGAGAAAAGTGGAATTTATGAAATTAGTTGTAATGATTGTGACAAAAAGTATGTTGGGCAAACTAAAAGGTCAATTAAAACACGATTTAAAGAACATTTAGCACACTTAAGATACAATAGAACAGAAAAGTCTAGCATTGCCGAACATGCCCTTGAAGCTGATCATACTGTAACATTAGATAATCTAAGATTAATAAAAAATGTATCTGATAGGAGATTGTTGAACGCATACGAAAGTATGGAAATCATAAAATGTAAAAGTAGTTTAAATAAAGACAGAGGGCCTATTCCTTATAGTTCCCTCTACTGGTTACTTGACCGGAACTGAGGGCCTTGTCTATGTCATTAGTTCCGCTTGAGTAATTCTAGGGTTAGGCTAAGTATAAATAGGGTAGATATGTAGTTTACCTTTAGTCAATCATCGCTCCTGATGAAGCTAACATGGTTAGCGAAACGCGCGTCGAGTGCAAAAATAAAGTGTTTGGTGTAGTGGTGATATATACTGAGTAGTGTCATTGTGCCAAAGATTCCACATTCCCAACTTAGTACTCTTTTCTTTATATATATATATATATATATATATATATATATATATATATATATATATATATATATATATATATAAGGTCATTCTTCGTCAACCGGACCCTCCCATTAGTCCATAAATTGACGCAATTTTTGAGGACACAATCCAGATTAAAGCTTATGATATGTAGTTTTGAATTTTGAGTGGTAATACCGATCCAAATCTGAAAATAGATTTTAAAAAATTTCAGAAAAACTAAAATAAAAATGTAATTTCCTAATATAACCAAAAGTTTTCTATGATAATCTTATTCTACCCCAAAAAAAGTAGGAAATTTTTTTTTATGGCATTAATTTGCGGAAATATTTATCACAGCGTTTTGCTATATTCTGGATATTCAACTATTTTTTACTCGAAAACTAAACTTTTAGAGAAATTATGTAAGAGACAAAAAATACTTGTA
>JAHKBH010001197.1:5000-17818 GCA_019049505.1 Pachyrhynchus sulphureomaculatus
TATTTCGGCTTTCGGCCAGTTTTATAGATTCAATACAGTATGTCGGTCTATCTATTGGCACGATATCCCTCAAACGAAGTGCGATATCGCGTTCAAAGGGATATTTTCTATAGCTGCAATATCATTATGCGAACTTTTCCTAGTTTTTGATTGTTTTAATGAACACAATTTTATAATATTTATAATTAAATATATAAGTAGTTAAAGGGGTGAGGGTAACATTTGGAGAGGTTGTTTCGGAGATATCTCATTAAACAGCCCTTTTGTGACTGTTGGCACGAGCGATTTAGAAAATTATGTAGCTCATGCACTATTTTTAGTATTACCAGAAATAATATGTAGAGGGAAATGTCAGATATCAGTTTTGGGCGTAGATGTCGTCAGTGCCCTTCCCTCGCTCAGCTGTGATATCTCATATATTGTGCCTTAATGCCTTAGTACGAATAATTCAAATTGAGTATTTAATTTAAAACTGTTTGTTCGTGATGAAGATACTGGGTAAATCAGTTCATCGTTTTTACTAAGTTTTAGAATATCCTACTTTTAAATGAAATGGGAATGGTAAAAGTTTTAAAATATTTTGTTGGAAAATTAGACCAGATTCTTAGTTTCTATAAAGGTCTAGGCGTCCAAGTATAACACAGCAGAAATAGACACTGTTGTATATAAAATTCTAAAATATTTTATGTGCAAGTCATGGGAAATCAACTTTTTTTCTAGATTTCGAAAAAAACTATCATTCGTCATACTTGATTATTACAATTACTTAGAATTTTTACAAATTTTACTCAAACCAACGAACACTTTCTATGGGAAAATTTTAAATTTAATTTTACTGGAATATTCTCAGTCACTCAAAATCTTTTTCGTCTATAAACAGAAAAAATGGATTAATACTGCTACATAGTTCCATGTGTTAAATTACTAAAGTAATGGTCCGACCCTGGCATGTCTCTAAGATTGTCAGGGTCTAATCATTATTAACCGTCATTTCACGATGTGTTTACTTTGTATATATGTATGAACAAATTTAAGAATCAGAGCTACTAGACGTAAAACTTCATTTTTACATTTTATTTCAAAACTTTAAAACAGATATCTAGACAAACTTCACTTTACTGCCCGTATTTCTGTTTTTACTGTGATCTTAATCCAATTTCTCAACTACTTTCTAGACTCTATTCTTTATTGGATATCTATCTGTAAAAAATCGATAAAGAAGCGAGAAATATCGCCCAGCCATCAAGAAGCCATAATCAAACGTAATTAAACAAGTTGAAAGTTTTCTTCCTTTTAGGCAGTAAATTTTAGGAACGGCAGATAATTAAGTTGATGTCAGCGACCACTCGATATCTGTAAATCGGTTCAGAAAATCAATCCGATAGTAAGATGGGATTTGTAGAGAAAGGCGAAAAGTTGGCATTAATCTGCAACACTACCGCTGATAGGCCAAATGTGTCAACAGTTTGAGTTATGAACTTTTACATCGTGATTTACAAGCTGTTTTTTGAGGGCGTTGCTTTTTGTATGTTTTTCTAAAAAAATACCTAGTCTTTTTATAAACTGTCCCTTTATGAAAGGCAATACAAATATAGGCAAGAGTATTAATATTCATATTGTTATATTTGTGCCGTCTGTTTATGACATGCTAAACTGTCCTCAGTTTGAGGCATCTTTTTCTGTACCCTGTGAGAAGTTGTTTGTCCCACGCTTGAGCGCAATTTTGTAAGGTGTGCTAATTTTGCTTTATTTTTCGCCCCATGTAGACTGCGTCATTTTGTAACATTTTTAAATACTGGACGCCCCAAGCTTGAGCACAATTTTCTTGCAGCCCCGCTTTAATTTCTGATAATGAATTGAGTGAGACCTGATTTTAAAAGAACTAAAGAAATTAAAGAAATACTAGCTCAGTTTTCCTTGGTAGAGAGATATGGGTAAGAGATAATTTTTGTACGTCTTTTTGGAATTTAATTCTATTTTTAAAGAAACCTCAGTTGTACGACTTTTTTTTGGGCACCACTCATTTTAAAATAGAAACGGTTTAACTTCAGCTAAGAAAAATGAGAAAAAACTGAAGTGTTTTATGGATATTACTAAAAAGAAATTAGTCTAGCACAACTGATCCTGAAAAGAAAAATAAATATTCAGTGAGACACTAGCTTTAATCAACAAAAAAGAATTTATTCATGTTTTTAAAATGAAAATAAAAAGTTCCAACCTTTACAGTTATACCAAAAAATTCTAGCCTAAATAGTAGTTGTTACATTTAAACTTTAAACCTTTACAACCCCCGAAGGCGAGACATCGTGTTTTACACTTCACTTTTTTGTCTGTTATACGTTGCTGTTAATGCACTACTCTCAAATAAGTCTATTGGAGGGAGTTTTGTTGACTTACTGTTTTTCAGTCCTGCTGTGATGGACTTCGCCCGCTTTCACACTTTTTCTTAACACTTAGAAAGCTCACTACAGCTTTTATTGTCGAAACTGGTACTTTTACTTAGCGGCTTCTGAAGAAAATTAGCCTACTTCGGCTAGATGGAAAATAGCCTCTCGGCTAGACGGTACTGCCTGGTCTGCGGCTCGATCGAAAAAAAGCCATGCTGGTAGTTTCTCAGGCCCTTAAATAATCGTGCGATTTTTGCCGGTAATATCCGGACGCTCCAATCAAAACTCCGGGTCAAACATTTCGCCAATCGCGGCCTGGCGGTAGGTTCGATCAGCAACCCGCACCACACAGTATATACTGAATGTCCTGAAACTTTTGTTTAATATACCGGTCGATGTTTTAAAATAAAAATAAATACAATTCGAAGTGAAAAATCAGTAACATTGCATGGTCTTAAAATCCAGGAAAAAATGAATGTTACATTTACCCCTTTCCAAAAAGAAATAGACTACACTAGTCTATTAAACTAAGGCTACTGATGAAAAGGTACAAAGTGGTACACTATCACTTAATACTAAGGTCAGAACTTAAAACAAAATTACAAACTTCGGTCCTTACTACTAGACTTAATTCTATTAAGCACTAATATTAAGTACAATGAAAACCAAATGAAAATTTTTGCATGTACACAAGAATCTTATAACTAGACTTAACTTAATTAAGCACTAAGGTTAAGTATTTCAAAAAGCATCAAAAAGCAAATAAAAATCCTTGCATGAACATAAGAAATACCTGTTCAAAGTAACAATCGCGGTCTTCTTATATAAAAGAATCAGCTCTGTTATTGTTACCAAAAAACAAAAAAATAACTGTCTAGACTCTTGTCTAAATCAAAAAAAGTGAACTGAAATAAAATATGAACACCTGCCTTAAGATATTTTAAGGGTTGTCTGAAAATTTTCTATTTCAGCAAAAGAAATTTATAAAAATTCTTAAATAAAAGAAAAAAATAAAAAAATGATTCTAGTGCAAACACTTACACTAAAAAGAAAAAGTCTTGTCAGACCAATTAGCACTAGGCCAAAAAATTATATCTGGATAAATATCCAGACAAACGCTCGGGAAAAATCGCTATCCATGCTCTAGCTCATCGCTAAGAGGACATTCTAAATCTAGTATCACTACTAGTCGCACTCAGAAAATAATCGCACTCTATATCGCAATGTCGACGTCCTAAGACATCTAGACATGCTAAAATTGCCAGGGAAAACGCTCTGGTTGATCGCCAGAAAACACGTCAGCTCATCGCCAACAAAACACTCTGGTATATCGCCAGAAAACACGTCAGCTCATCGCCAACAAAACACTCTGGTATCGCCAGAAAAAACTCGGCTCCTCGCCAAGAAAACACTCTGTAAATAGTCCTCGACTACACAAAGTCTGCGTTCTAAAAGAACAAACTCGCCATGAACATAGTGAGCAGCTATAAAAGCTAACTAAATCACTATAAGCGCAGTGAATAGCTACAAAAGCTAAAATTCACTCTAAACACCGTGAATAGCTATAAAAGCTAAAATTCACTAAACTGAATGATCCTGCTTTAAAAAGCAATGTTCACTAAGAACAGAATGATTAGTCCGCGCGCAACTAACACTCTAGGAAACATTCCCAACATAACTATATGAGACAGCAAGTCTCGAAATAGGACCTCCCTAAAGTCATAATCCTATATAGGAGTCCATAAGCAAAACGACTCAAAATCTCGCATTTTGAGCACATGCCCTCAGGCAACCAACATACACCGAAATATATACAGAAATATGTACAGTAATATATACAGAAATATATACAGGAGTTCAAATCCCAAACTCTTGGTTATGATAACTCCATACTGAGCTTGGTGAAAGCTCTTAGCAAAGCTAATCCAATCTTCGGCACATCGCACCAAAGTGACAAATCTGCCTAGAAACATGAGCCAGAAAAAAAAAACGCTCTCCGTCATTCTTCAGGGTGGCTACACAGAGAAATAAAACTTAACCAGCATTGCGCCTCTTCAAGTTGCATGAAGAACCTTCGTGTACTGGTCTCGCCCTAGAACAACAACGAAAAACATTCAATCTATCCCACATAACAGGAGACAAACACTTCACCACGATATACTGAATGGTGGAGACAAAAAAAATACAGAATTGGTGACCCTGGAGTCCACCAACAAAAGGGAGTAGATTATAGCATCCACTAAACTAAAACGGTGTCTACCACACCACCATAAGTCAAAAAAAAATTAATCAATAGGGTGTTCCGAAATACACTACTGCCAACAGCCTGTCACCACTAATAGGCTAATTGGAGCTGAGGTCGACTACAGTAGTTAGGCTCTCCTTTGGTTCAAATAGAAATAACCATTGGGTAACAAAACCCCTAAAGGTCCCAAAGGTCAAACGTTCACCCCCCATAGACTACCCTTCCAATCAGTCTGTTCCTCAGGAAGACTAACTCCCTGCCAAACGTCGTAACGGCATCTGTTAGCACCCGGTGCATCACAGCCTGCAAAAACAGATAACTCATGGGATACAACCTAAAAGGTTTACAAGGTTGACTTAACCAAGCTTCTAACGAAATTTAAAAAAACGAAAATGAGCTTAAAAAGGCTACATGAAACAAAAATTGCTCAATTTTCCGGTAGCAACGCAACAAAACTTTTGAAGACGACAAGAGCTTTCCCAGCTTAATCAGAAACAAGAAGAAAACATCGTTGACAGCTAAAATATTCGATCATGGTGTTAATCGTCTCCCTAAACAATAGCCTCTAGAAGAAACTGCTACAGGTATCAGGCATAACCGTTTTCTGTCAGCCCAAACTTCTAGATTACCTCTTGGAAATCTAAAAATTCGGTTAGGAATCTTCCTTCACTGCGCTTAGCCTCTCTTGACAAGGTTCTCATCTCGGTATCAGATTTTGATCATTTCTTTGTGAAACGACTGTCTTACTCTGCTCTCATCTCCTGTAAATGATCAGCCTTTAGTTCTCCTGCAGAACTTCAATTTTCTATCAATCTGATAGTAAACCGAAAAAACTCAACATACGCCTATGAGTCCATGCAAAAAAAATTTTTAAAAAAAAAATTAGTGACTCAAAGGTAACGTTTAAACGGCTCTGAAAAAAAAATAGAAAATACCCTCAGTTTGTCAATTCAGAAGAAGATCTAAATCAAAATAATCCAAGTCTTAGACTTACTGGATAAACCAAAATCAATTTACTCTTAATTGCACCCAACATATACCACTAAGGTAATAGAAATACACCCACTCGGGTAACAAACTTTGAAATTGCTCATAATTTTGACTCTACATCACACTACACGAGCTACATCTTGCGCTTGTCCTAACTCAAGATCACCTTGGATTGCCTCTAATCAAAATTTCGCTTCCAAGTGTCAAGAACTGGATATTATTTGGGGTCATAAGCAAATCAAATCCCGCGACCACCGACATACCAGTCTTATGATATATCCTGAGTGTGACTCCTTCGCAAGCTCGCAAAACTGAGTCGATGCTAAACATCAACCACAATCAACCTAAGTTTGGGATATGGCCAATACCCAAAACCTTAGCATTAACTATAAAAGTAAGCTATTCTCAGCTCAACTTTTATAACAGTCAAAAAAAACGAGGTCGACACCTCTACAGAGCAACATCAAAAAAAATAAAGTTAAGCAATTAAGATAATGTAAATATAAATTATTCTTCTTCTGACAAACTTTCATTAGGGTTAGGTTCATTGAATGGTTTTAAGTCTTTAATATGCCATCGTCCTATTTTAGTCCCATCTAAATTAACTAAACCATAAACTAAATCTGAAATCTTTTCTCTAATCACGCAATGCACATACTTAGGTACCAACTTAGATGTGAATTTATCTGCTGCACTGGAAAGAATTTTATTTTTTCGCCAAACGTGATCACCTATATTAAAGGCAAAATCCCTTTTCCTAAGGTTGTAAGACTTACTGTTCCGTTCATAAGCCTTATGTATCCTACTACGCACGTCGGTGAAAATATCTTTTAAACCCTTTAAATTTTCGGCGTACTCACCCCTGTTACCCGGAATTATTTCGCTGTCAACATTGACATCCAAATCTAGGTTTTTATAATATGATCCAGATAGAGGTATATGTCTGCCGTAAACTAAGAAAGACGGAGTAAACCCGGTTACTTCGTGTTTGAATCTTTGAAATTCCTTTATCCCGAATTATCACGTGAATCAACGAATATTACTTTCAACGAAATTATATTGTAGAGGGCACCCGGGATTGAAACGTATGTTAAAACTATATGTCTCACTTAAGCTCTTAAGACACTCAGAAGTAAACTGAATACCGTTATCGCATATCGAAAGCGATGAAACTCCGTGGATTAGAAAAATATCGTTTTCTAAAATTTTCAAAAAGCATTCGGCTTTAGAGCTTTTCAAAGGAAATAACACGGTATACTTTGTTAACCAGCAAGAAATTACGAAAAGTCATTTATTTCCTTGTTTTGAACGTGGAAAAGGGCCTACTAGATCAGCTGCTATGACTTGAAAAGGATAATTGACCGTTTCCCCCCCCCCCCCCCTCTTTTCTCATCAGTCCCATAGGTAGTGCATTTGGAGATTTCTGCGCTCCACATACTTCACAAGTCCTCACAAACTTTAAGATATCAAAACGCATTTTTGGCCATCTATACGATCTATGTCAACTGTATCAATTCTTACGCCAATTTGTGCATTAAGACTGTTTTCGTCCACTGTATGATCTGGGATTCTTGACAAAGCGTCAGGAATAACATTGTGGACTCCTTTTCTATGAATTAAAGTAAATCTGTGTTGTCTCAGCCTAATCGCCCAACGCGCTAGTTTGCCACTAGGGTTTTTAATAGAATTAAGCCACAATAAACTATAATGATCTGTTATGACCGTGAAAGGAACACCTTCTATGTAAGGTCGAAACTTTTCGATGTTAAAGAGTACTGCTAAACATTCTTTTTTCAACAACCGAATAGTTACGTTCAGCCTTTGATAAAGTTCTACTGGGCATACGCTATCACACTCTTTCCTCACCATTGATTTTCTGTGTTAGGACGCCCCCTAAACCGGTATTAGAAGCATCACTAGAAATATAAAACTGTTGGAAAAAGCCTGGTTGGGATAAAATGGGAGCTGAAACCAATAGCTCTTTAATCTTTATAAAAGATTCTTCGGCTGCCTTTGTCCAATCTATTGATTGTCCTTTTTTTCGTCCTTTCAAAAGATCATTAATAGGCGACAACAGGGTAGAAAAATTCTCGATAAAACGTCTGTACCACGAACACATTCCTACGAAGCGCTTAACTTCCGTAGTATTAGTAGGTCTTGCATAATTAACCATGCTTGCTACTTTATCCGGATCGGTACGCAAGGAATTCGAGCCTACAATATAGCCTAAAAACTTTAGAGAAGTTTTGAAAAAATCACATTTGCTCAAATTTATCGTCAGTCCGGCCTCTTTCAATTTATCTTTTACTTCTTTAAGTAAGCGTATATGCGATTCGAAGTCTTCCGATGTTACTAAAATATCATCGAGATAGGTAAAAATATGTGGCTCATATTTCGGACCAAATATAGCGTCTACTAACCGTTGCTGAGTTTGAGCAGCGTTCTTTAGACCAAACGGCATAGTGACGAACTGAAATAGACCTCGGCCTACTACTGCAAAAGCGGTCTTTTCCTTAGAGGATTTGTCCAAAGGAATTTGCCAGAATGCCTTTCTAAGGTCTATCGAGGATACATACTTAGCATTCCTGAGTGATGTCAAAATTCTGTCGATGTTCGGTAATGGATAGTTATCAAATTTGCTGACCTCGTTGAGCTTTCTCCGTCAAAGCATAGACGATGTCACTCCGAGTTTCAACATTTCGTCTAACTCCTTATTTAATACTTTTGACATATACGGAGACATGGCGAAGGGCCTTGTCTTTACAGGACTGGCATCAGCCGTATCTATAGACATGGTGATTTTATTCGTTCGGCCTAACCTATCTTTACTACTTATTTCTTTGAAAGAGCTTATTACTTTTTCTGCCTTCAAGCGTTCCGTCCGCGAGAGATCATCTAGGGTACCTAGACGCGAGAAAAGGTTTTCTATAGAACTTTCTGAATAACAATCTTTAAAACTTGTTTGAGAATTGACTTCTAGGGACTGTGGATACCACGAATTATCTTTAAAATTTACAAAAATTCCGAATTTTTGTGCAAAATCACATCCTAAAACCAAAGTATGTGATAGAGAAGGTACTACTAAAGCAGAAATTACTAAATAATGACCATTGCAGGCTAGCGGCAACTCAACCGTACCTAAAACTTTTAGACGGCTGCCATCTGCAGTGGTAACACTTCTATTTTTGACGTGGCATATTTTTATACTTAAACGACTTAAAAATTTTAATACCATTCTGACCTATAACGGAGGCATTTGCACCAGAGTCAAATAAAGCCGAGAAATGGGCACCTAATAGATTTATCTTTATATGCGGTCCATTATCTAAATATTTATGCACGAATAAAGGAGACATGTGACCATTTGGAGAAGCAGGAGTTTTAACTTGAGAAGGAGAATTTTTATTAGACTTTAAAAAATCAGAAACTTTTTGTAACTATCTAGTCCAATCTGATCTATTGGAATATCTCTTTACTTAAGATCCTCGTTAGAATCTTTCTTTTATCCGCGACCGGACGTTCTGAGAAAGTACGACGGATTTTTAGTTCATAGTCTAATTCATATTCCAATAGGTGATTGACTTTAAAATTGAAGGCTTCCATGATAAATGAATACTATAAAATTTAAAAGAATTGTTTAAAAAGCCGTGAAAATATTTCTCCTGTGCTCCCAATAGTCAAAAAAAATAACATATAAAGGCACTTAAAATATGTAAACTTCTTTACCAATCATTCAAAAAAAATTTTCAACAATTTCAAAAAAAATTTCTAAGTATCGCCTTGTATTAATATTCTTTTACCAAATATGTTAAGAATTTCCTATAAAAAATCTCTAAATACCGTTTCGTATCAGCAAAGTATTTTTAATATTCATGCAAAGTATAGGTGAGAAAAAAGAACAGTTTTTTTTGTTCGGTTATCCGCAAAATAAATCAACAATGCAAAATTAAAGTCGACCAACACATCTGCCACTCTGAACTATAAAGCCAGCTTTTAAGAAAAAAGTAGGAATCTCTTATCTTAGAGTCAACAACAAAATTCAAATATCTATATCAGATAAATTGAAATAAAAAAATTCTACAAATTTCCTGCTTTTGTCTTACTGCTATAGTGTAGTTTCGTTTAATAAATATTATGAAATAAAATATCTGCAAAGTTAGAGCTTTTTATTTTGTTCGAAAGCTAGTACACTGAACCCTTTTTTTTTAAAAATAAAATTCCAAAAGCCCCGCGTTGACAGCGCTATTCTTATGTGCCGTCTGTTTATGACATGCTAAACTGTCCTCAGTTTGAGGCATCTTTTTCTGTACCCTGTGAGAAGTTGTTTGTCCCACGCTTGAGCGCAATTTTGTAAGGTGTGCTAATTTTGCTTTATTTTTCGCCCCATGTAGACTGCGTCATTTTGTAACATTTTTAAATACTGGACGCCCCAAGCTTGAGCACAATTTTCTTGCAGCCCCGCTTTAATTTCTGATAATGAATTGAGTGAGACCTGATTTTAAAAGAACTAAAGAAATTAAAGAAATACTAGCTCAGTTTTCCTTGGTAGAGAGATATGGGTAAGAGATAATTTTTGTACGTCTTTTTGGAATTTAATTCTATTTTTAAAGAAACCTCAGTTGTACGACTTTTTTTTGGGCACCACTCATTTTAAAATAGAAACGGTTTAACTTCAGCTAAGAAAAATGAGAAAAAACTGAAGTGTTTTATGGATATTACTAAAAAGAAATTAGTCTAGCACAACTGATCCTGAAAAAGAAAAATAAATATTCAGTGAGACACTAGCTTTAATCAACAAAAAAGAATTTATTCATGTTTTTAAAATGAAAATAAAAAGTTCCAACCTTTACAGTTATACCAAAAAATTCTAGCCTAAATAGTAGTTGTTACATTTAAACTTTAAACCTTTACAACCCCCGAAGGCGAGACATCGTGTTTTACACTTCACTTTTTTGTCTGTTATACGTTGCTGTTAATGCACTACTCTCAAATAAGTCTATTGGAGGGAGTTTTGTTGACTTACTGTTTTTCAGTCCTGCTGTGATGGACTTCGCCCGCTTTCACACTTTTTCTTAACACTTAGAAAGCTCACTACAGCTTTTATTGTCGAAACTGGTACTTTTACTTAGCGGCTTCTGAAGAAAATTAGCCTACTTCGGCTAGATGGAAAATAGCCTCTCGGCTAGACGGTACTGCCTGGTCTGCGGCTCGATCGAAAAAAAGCCATGCTGGTAGTTTCTCAGGCCCTTAAATAATCGTGCGATTTTTGCCGGTAATATCCGGACGCTCCAATCAAAACTCCGGGTCAAACATTTCGCCAATCGCGGCCTGGCGGTAGGTTCGATCAGCAACCCGCACCACACAGTATATACTGAATGTCCTGAAACTTTTGTTTAATATACCGGTCGATGTTTTAAAATAAAAATAAATACAATTCGAAGTGAAAAATCAGTAACATTGCATGGTCTTAAAATCCAGGAAAAAATGAATGTTACATCTTATTTACTAAATATATGATAAAATAAAGATTTATTAAAACTGCCCATTTTTACGCACTTCATAAAACGTTCTAGGTACTCACCGATCGCAGTGGACACCAGTTCTGTCATTAAAGAAGCTGTCTAAGATTTTCACTCAAAAATATTTCATAATTAATATTCCAAAAGATTAAAGTTTAGACTTCCACAGGGCCAGCCTTCATAGGCGATGTGTACAATCGTCGATTTATTTTGGCTACGTGTGTCGGCATGGAATCTTGTTGAAATATCCAAGAAACAGGTGTCCTTGAAGAGCGTCTTCTTTTTATAAAATATTGTTCTGATAGTTAGTTACACGAGTGGTCCCTCTTGCTCGCAGAACTGCAGTTGCACTCTCATAAGAAACTCCACACTAAACCAGCATTAAAGACGTATGAGCGCTTTTTTCTCCTTGAAATCTTTAAAAAAACTTTCTAAGTTATTCTTATATAAATTCTATCATTGTTACTGTTCATTTTTTCCTTTACAATAAATCTTTAAAGAGCACTTGCGGATAACAGCCATGCTGCAGATTCAGCTTTGCGCCTCTGATTCTTCTGTTACGTAAGGTCTCTGCCAACTGCAGTACAGCAGTTTCTTGTTATACTCTTAGTGTAAGGTCCTCTTTAGTGTTGCAAAACATAGTTCTTGGTGGGATTTTCATTTATTTTGCTATTATTTCTGCTTAGGGGCGGATTTCTGCAAAATTTTTCTGCGGTGTACTTTAACGGTCACTTTGATTGTCTTTCGTGGTCGACCTGTTTCTGGTATGTTATTTATAGAGGACATTTCGCTGTGTCGTTCTATGGTTCGATATATTTAATACAATATATTTTTTAATATCTGCACCAGTATTTGCAGGTCAAAAATCTGCAATGATATTTATTTATTTATTTATTTATTATACATGCCTTACAGGTTACAAGACCCAACTACAAGGCCGAAAATACAGATAAGAGCCACTATACATAGAAATGTAATATAATAATAGAGTATTAAGCAGATACAAATTCCAATCACAATAATAATAATAGTAAAAACAATTAGATATGAAAACAATAAGAAAAGAAAGATGCCACAGCCCCTTAGTGTTGCGTTATTTTACTCATATTTAACATAGACGTGTTGAAAAAGTCGATGCTTATTTCTTGATTATACATACTACACATTGAAAAAAGTGGGGAAAATTTTAATATATTTGTTCTTGGAATAAGTAGATTAAAAGTTTTATATCGTCTGCTAGTTATACCCGGTACACCAAAATTTATTCTTGACAGAATAGCGGGAGAATCTATATCATTATTTATAATTTTGAACAGAGTCGTCGGTAGCAAGTAACCACGACGAACCTTTAATAACGAACAGCCGTTATCTACAAGTAGTACCTCATGCGGAAACCCCTGTTGTGGATTGATACCATCTCGTTTAAAGCTAATACATTTTTAAAATTTGCGCTGGACCCTCTCCAGATTATCAGTATGGGTGTCATAGCCTGGAGACCAGACCGTAGCAGCGTATTCAAATTTAGAATGAACATAACAAATATATAAAGTTTTAATTACGTCAGGATTATGAAAGTCACCGGTGCAGCGTGCAATAAAGCCATATGTTTTAAAAGCCTCAGAGATTATGGTGTTTATATGATCTGTAAAAGAAAGTCTTGGATCAAATGTTACGCCC
>JAHKBH010001198.1:0-37861 GCA_019049505.1 Pachyrhynchus sulphureomaculatus
TTTTATATTCTTTTTGGCCGCCATATAGATCTTGTTCCATCTTTTTAGAGAATTTCTCCCAGTGATTCATCTTTATAAGTGGAATTTGGTTATTAGTTTTATTTCTTACTTCTTTGTATCTTTCGTATTTTGCTTGCGATCTGTTATCGATTTACTTCAAGTAGGCATCCCTCTCCTTGTTTGCAATTTCCTTGACTTCGCTCGTGAACTATTAATTATATTTGATTGTCATAAAAGAATATGGCGATGTGTACAATTTGGAGAGGTTTCGAAGGAGTATCAGATATCATTAAATGAACGTTAGGTTTCTTCCTAGCATATTTAGCTCATTGAGAGGTGTCACAGGAGTTGATGCATTGAGTTATATCAGCTTTCATGTTTATCCAATAGTAATATCTTTTAAGACATTCGAGTGTTTCATTAATTCCTCGATAATTTTGTTTTCCTTCATGGTGATTTCTGACTAACATGATTTGTTCTTCTATATACTGAATTGCATTAATTTTGTACAACGTATTAGCTTTGGTCCTTTTTTGGAGAAATGGGTCAAATAAATTCGATTAAATCGATTAAAAGAAGTTTTTCAATGTGGAAATATAGGCAGTATGTTTTTTGGGATATTGTGTGATCCTTTAAGAATTGTAAGAAAAACTTTTCGTTGTTATTTTATGGTGTTCGTATGTTTCTTGTTTTATATTCAATTTGGGGTAGGCATTCGGCAATACTATTATTTGGTTCACTTTGTTGTTGATAATTTCGTAGTAATTTTTATTCCATTGTTGGTAGTTGGGTTTTGAGTCGAGTGTTGAGTTTGTGAAGTAGGTTCGTTTCGGGGTGGTTGTATATCCGATAGTATTTTTACTTTTTAATTTTTATTAGTTTTATGTATGTATATGTATGTATATATACATATATATATATATATATATATATATATATATATATATATATATATATACATAAAAATAATAATAAAATATACTTAAAAATAACATACAGATATACATAATAATAAAAATAAAATATATATGAAAATAACATATGTACATATATAATAATAATAATAATAATATATATAAAAATAACATACATGCGTACATACATATACATATATATATATATATATATATATATATATATATATATATATATATATATATATATATATATATTTGTATATATATATATACAAAAATATAAAAAAATATAATAAAAAATAACAAATATACATATCAATCATTCATTTGATTGTCCTGGTTCTGTAATCGACTGTGCGATCTGAAAAAAATGCGAGGTTTTTTTAAAAACATTACTTGTACTACGGAAAGCTAAGAGTTTAAAATATCGCGAGGCATTAATTATGGCTCTAGTGGTTACACTTGATATATTCCAGGCATTCGATCGTGTTTGGTAAGACGAATTTTGGGAGATTCTGCATTTTTTACCTACAATTTGAACTCTAAAAAAATGCTCAGATTTAAAAGAAGACATTAGTACCGATTACCAAACGGTGGTACAAGCCCAAACATCGGAGGAAAACGTGTAGCCAATGGAAAGGGAATCCAGTAGCGTCACACTAGATTGGCCATCCCAGTCGCCCGATACAAACCTAATCGAGAACGTGAGGTCATATATCAGCAGAAACTTTGTAGTAAAGAGGTGTACATAGTGAAGCAACTGTCACGGCAAATTCGGGCAATTTGTAAATCTCTGCCAAAAGAATACGCGGAAAATCTCGTAAAAAGTATGTCCCTAAGATCATCGACGCTGATGGGGACTGAATCATTAGCATTTTAATGGAAATCCTGAATACATTCATTTTTTAATGAATAATGTGCGACACGTTCTTAGTTGACCGACTGTAATAAAATCGCTGTAACGGAAAACTTAGGTCTAGGTTCAGACACGGCATAAAATATTCTGAATGTAGCACGAAACCTGGTTTGTGTCTTATTAAAATTATTAGTAAATGTTTTGGAAGCAATTTGCATTCATAACTTTCAATCTTAGGACAGTCTTATGTCACAATCAGAGATATGATAACCGATCAGTAAATGAAATGTTATCTAGAAATGTATCAATGTTTACATGAATGAATGATAAAGCTGAGTTCTTAGGTTATAAATAAAACAATTATACTCATGATATAACTTCGGTATTAAATATAATATGTTTTAGTTGTATCTTTTTGGTTGGTTGGCACAACGTGACTGTTATCATTTTGGATAACCACAAACTCTAGCAACGTCAATATTAAAAAGAGTTTGTTTCTCAAAAATTAAATATTTAAATCGTAATAGTAACTGTTCAGGAAAAAATAACAAATATTTTAAAATTAGTGTAGTGGAAAGAATGTAAGTAATTTATGAAATTTTGGAAGTTAGAATGAGTAAATTTGTTTGTCAGTCATCGTTGTAGGGGGTGCGTTCAAGTTTTAAGATCTCAAAATGTTTTTTTCGACGCTGGGAATTAATAGAACGATTCGGTTGACCTTAAAATAAGCAGTCAATCGTTATGACTGCGTACTACAGATGGCAGCATCGTACAGTACACAGTAGCTTTTGAATAGCTGCCGACAGAGTGAGATGCGTTTTCAATGTTTAAAATTTCAACGTTCAGTGTCACTTGCATGGTGTAATTCTCATCGACATTCAACGTCAATTGAGCGAGACATGAGGAAAATATTTAATATACAGGGTGGTTTGAAAATCATCGAATATATTGAAACTGGTGAATCCTTATAGAAAAAGGAGTCGAATAAAAATACTAGTAAATAGCGGTTCTGCTTTATAACGGAAAAATTCGAGCTTAAAGAAATAATAAAATGAAGAAAACGAAAGAAATTACAAGATCGTTGTGGCGAGGAAACAAAACAAACTGGATATGTTGGATGAGTTGCCGTGGTTTAACTAGAAGTTTCATAACAAATTTTGAAAATTTTCTACGCCAGATGTTTTAATTGTGTCATGTCCTGTAGATGGGGGCACTGTTTCATTATCTAATTCCGGGTAAAAATTAAAAATATTATACAATATTGCTTGCACTTTGAATTTAATTGATACACAGCTAGGATAAGACCACGTAAGAGACGAATTGGGTAATTCCTAGGCGAGTAAAGAAATGGTAGGCTTAACAATGTCCGTTTCTTGTAACTCTCTTTGCCGAACAATTACTATACTCGCTTGATATGTGCTACAAAATTTCTATTTATGGAGATCCAAGAAACAATAAAGAAAGAAATTAACAGAATGCAAACATAAGCCAAACAGTTCTAACTGCTTTTCAAATTCTCCCGCTCTAATGACGAGGGGGCCCCTCACTGCGTATTTCAAAACTTTGATATTTGAATTTAAAGTGTCCATCGACAAAGACAGTTGTACGGGGGATATTTTTCTATGTAAATTAGTGCTTTCCTGTCGCGGAAACAAACACGATAATCAACTACCGACCCGAACTGACCGACTGACGTTAAGTTACGTCTCATTATCATTCCCAATGTTAGGTTTTCACATGCCTTCGTCGTTGTTGGGTTGCAATTCAGCCTGTCTTTAATTGAAAAAATATCGATGGAAAAACTGCGAAGGATGCCTATAACATAGTCTGTGAGTTAGGATCCAGTTTACGACTTGACCGAATACACGTTGATTTTTTATAGGGTAAACCAAAAAATAAAAAATATTTAAAACAAACATGTTGTTCAGTAAGATACACTAGCCTAGTTTTAAAGGCAACTCTGTCTGAGAGTGTTTAGGGCCAGAAAAATTATTTTAGCGAGTTGCTAACAATTACCGATGGGTAGCGCGATTGTTAGGGTTCTTTCTCCTTGAAGTGCCATATCCGGACGTAGGCAACCCTCTAGACTTTGCCTGTGGTTGGTGACTTTTTTTTTACATTTCCATAGACAAAGGGGACCTACAGCTTAATGCCGGTTCCGAACAATCAAGGTGAGAGGGTGTTCCTCGTTATGACACTACAGGTGGTTTTCCACTGTCGTAAATTTTATTTTATTTTATTTTTACTTTTTTATTATTTCACGAGCCGAGATACGAACACGGATCGCTGGCGTAGAAAGCAGACACCTTAATCACTATGCTATGGCCGCCTCTATGGTTCTATAACACGGACATGAAAATCAATATCAACTACCAAAATTAAACAAAGTCCATATTTTAGCAGTTATTTCCTTTTCTGTCATCTATCAATTCATCTCGAGACGCGTTTTGCTGTGTCACGACTCATCAGCCCGGTTAGAATCGACAGAGAAGAGAATAAAACTCAAAGTACTTATCACAGTACCTACTAGCGGAAGAAATCAGTAAGATAAACCAGTTTGCATTTCTGGCTGCTGTAGGCCTATTTTATGCATACCTGACCTCCTGAATGTCACAGACTGATAAAGGAATTGTTAGCGAATTGCTAAAAATTACCGCGAAGCAGTGCAAATTTTAAGGTCATAATCAGAGATACCGGTTATACAACCTGTTAGTTTTTTAATAAAACAAAAAACATTTAAAAATATTAAGTCAACGCTAAGTAACAAATAATTACTCAAATCATTGCAAAATTAGTTTACGAAGCATTTCATTTTGCTAAAACAAAAATTAAAATCTCAGTATAAATACAAAGCGACAAAACTAAACTGACTAACTTACATTTACACCGTAATCCAACTTCCCTAGTTGGTTATGATGGGCGTAGCCCCTCCTTATATTTATTTTTAACATTTCGTTCCAGCTCATCTAAAGAAAAAAAAGAGGTAGTTTTAAAAGCACAGTTGGTCAATAAATGTGTAAGTGTAATAATCTTACAACATCGTCCTGTACAGGAAGAGTGAAAATAACAAATATTTCATTGAAAGTACCAACGGAAATCAACAATATACATAATGGTTTTTATATAGACAAAACAACTGATATCGCTCAATTCAGGTCCCGCTAAATTTTTTTTTTTTTAAATATATTTTTTTTTTTCATCTTCGGATCGTTTATCGCTATTTTAGCGATGCCCATGGAACCCCGGCTCGGTGGCTGGTTCTCGCGCTCCCTCCAGAGCTGTTTTTATGTACTGAATGCCTGCGAACCATCGCAGCTCGCGCTGTTCCATATAAACTAACGGTAATGTTAACTCCTCCTAACTAATTTTTTTTTTAAATACCAAAATTAAACAAAGTCCATATTTTAGCAGTTATTTCCTTTTCTGTCATCTATCAATTCATCTCGAGACGCGTTTTGCTGTGTCACGACTCATCAGCCCGGTTAGAATCGACAGAGAAGAGAATAAAACTCAAAGTACTTATCACAGTACCTACTAGCGGAAGAAATCAGTAAGATAAACCAGTTTGCATTTCTGGCTGCTGTAGGTCTATTTTACGCATACCTGACCTCCTGAATGTCACAGACTGATAAAGGAATTGTTAGCGAATTGCTAAAAATTACCACGAAGAAGTGCAAATTTTAAGGGCATAATCAGAGATACCGGTTATACAACCTGTTAGTTTTTTTAATAAAACAAAAAACATTTAAAAATATTAAGTCAACGCTAAGTAACAAATAATTACTCAAATCATTGCAAAATTAGTTTACGAAGCATTTCATTTTGCTAAAACAAAAATTAAAATCTCAGTATAAATACAAAGCGACAAAACTAAACTGACTGACTTACATTTACACCCTAATTCAACTTTCCTAGTTGGTTATGATGGGCGTAGCCCCTCCTTATGATCATTTTGAGCATGTCATTCCAGCTTATCTAAAGAAAAAAAAAATAGGTAGTTTTAAAAGCACAGTTGGTCAATAAGTGTGTCTCCCAATCTCTTACAACATATAGCTGGGAGGTGTATTAGACCTACATCTCTCGTCCTGTACAGGAAGAGTGAAAATAACAAATTTTTCATTGAAAGTACCAACGGAAATCAACAATATACATAATGGTTTTTATATAGACAACACAACTGATATCGCTAAATTCCGATCTCTCTAAGATAATTTTTTTTTAAATACTTACTTTTTTTTTTTCGTCTTCGGACCTCTTGTCGGAATTTAGGGACGCCCATGGGACTCCCTGGGGCCACCAGGGTGGCTGGTTTTCTTTTCGCTTTCATATTTGTTTCTTGTTTATTGAATTTTTTAACATAGCTGCGGCCAGCCATCTGAGGTCCGGCTGGCCCATCATTTCTAACGGAAGCGTTAACTCCGGTAGGTCTGGAGCCTATAAACGGCAAAACACCATTAATTGTTGATTTTCTTTCGGTACTGTTAAGGAAAAAAATTGCGAGTTCCAGCAACAAATGCTAAAATTTTGGAAGAAAATGTAATAATTATATCGAATGCTGTATTGTTACCAAACGAAAGAAATCAAAACATTCTCTGAAGATTGGGATACTATTTTTAATAGTTTATAGTATTCATTACTATAGATCGCTGCGCAAGATAGAAAAGAAAATTCCGGCAAATAAATCTTCTTTCACAGCATTATAACCATATAAAAATAATGTTGTAGATCGTTTTCACTTTCTGCTGTTAGTATAGCGTCATCAGCATAGCATAAGACTCGTATGGATCCGTTTCCCATACAATGTCCAGCGTAGACCTCATTTTCGCTGTATATAATTTCGTTCATGACAAGATTAAATAATGTTGGACTTAAATTGTCACGCAGTCTAATGCCTGTGGATATGAACACACACACACAGCCTTAGTTAGGCCATTATCAGATTTTATTTTGGTTTTATTGCGGTTATTAAGTTCTCTAATCAGCCTTATGTACTTTTCATTACCGTTGTTCTTTCTTAGGATATTTGTTAAGTCATTTAGGTGTATTTGATCAAACGCTTGCTTTAGATCAACAAAGCACATTAACATGAATTCGATCGATTTTTTAGCCAACTGTCGTATAATATATATAGTATCTAGTATCGAACTATTTGTTCGAAATCTCTGCTGTTCTTCTGCTATAGCACAAAACACATCTCAAAGTTTGTTTCTAACTTCACTGAAAACTGATGACCTTGAAATTTTTTTTTTTATATATACCAGATAAATTATTAAAGGTAATGCTCTCGAGATAATTTTCGTTCAATCTACACCATATGGAGAGTATTCCAGAATTTTTTTCCAAATTTTTTGGTAGCTACTTTTCGAGAAAAGAGGGGACAGCGATTTTTTCGCGATTTTCTAAAAATAATACAAAGAAAAGTGTGCGCAAGTATTACATTGTATATATTTTTGAACTTTCATTTGATATCCCACTCGATGACCTAGTAATTTTTTTTTTCACTTCCGATTTCACTCCTCAAAACTAACCTCTTAAATCAAAATTTAACTTTCAAGACTACATGGTTCTGATGAAGCCATCAATTTCGATATTAGTGCCAAATTTTAACTTTCTATGTGAAATAGTGTCGGAGAAAATCGGGTGTGACAGACGGACAAAAACCGAAGTGATCTTATAAGTATTCCATACGGAATACTAAAAATTAGTTGCGGCTGAAATAGAGCATGCTTTTGCATAGATTTGAAATACTGTCCTTACTGAATTATGTCCCTTATAGATTGTTCTGGGATATTATCACAAATAAACTTTCATGCTTCTTCACGAACTGTCAGACTTTCTGCTATATTCTACTTATTTACACCTTCTACAAATTTTTTTAATTAAAACAGCATTATATCAGTCTATGAATATCAGCGATAAAACCTGCAATAACATTGATCTGTGGAGCCTATCTTCATCTCACTTTTTTTATGCCTTCGTCGTTGTTGGGTTGCAATTCAGCCTGTTTTTAATTGAAAAAATATCAGTGGAAAAACTGCATAGTCTGTAAGTTAGGATCTAGTTTAGGACTTGACCGAATACACGCTGCTTTTTTTTATAGGATAAACCAAAAAATTTAAAAAAAAAAATTTAAAACAAACACGTTGTTGAGTAAGATACACTAGCCTAGTTTTAAAGGCAACTCTGTCTGAGAGTGTTTAGAGCCAGAGAAATTGCTTAGCGAGTTTCTAACAATTACCGCTGGGTAGAGCGATTTATGGGGTTCTTTCTTCTTGAAGTGCCATATCCAGACGTAGGCAACCCTCTCCACTTTGCCTGTGGTTGGTGACTTTTTTAAACTGTTTCCATAGACAAAGGGGACCTACAGCTTAATGCCGGTTCCGAACGATCAAGGTGAAACGGTGTTCCTCGTTATGACACTACAGGTGATTTGCCACTGTTGTAAATTTTATTTTATATAGTTTTTTACTTTTTTATTATTTCACAAGCCGAGATACGAATACGGGTCGCTGGCGTAGAAAGCAGACACCTTAATCACTATGCTATGGCCGCCTTTATGGTTCTATAACATAGACATAAAAATCAATATCAACTACTAAAATTGAACAAAGTCCATATTTCAGCAGTTATTTCCTGTTCTGTCATCTATCAATTCATCTCGAGACGCGTTTTGCTGTGTCACGACTCATCAGCCCAGTAAGGATCGACACAGAAGAGAATAAAATTCAAAGTACTTATCCCAGTACCTGCTCGATACACCAGTTTGCATTTCTGGCTGCTGTATGCCAATTTTATGCATTCTTGGCCTCCTGAAGGTCACAGACTGATAAAGGAATTGTTAGCGAATTGCTAAAAATTACCACGAAGCAGTGCAAATTTTAAGGTCACATTCAGAGATACCGGTTATACAACCTGTTAGTTTTTTAATAAAAGAAAAAAACATTTAAAAATATTAAGTCAACGCTAAGTAACAAATAATTACTCAAATCATTGCAAAATTAGTTTCCAAAGCATTTCATTTTGCTAAAACAAAAATTAAAATCTCAATATAAATACAAAGCGACAAAAATAAACTGACTGACTTACATTTACGTCATAATCTAATTTTTTTTCTTGCTTATGGTACGCGTAGCACCTTCGAATTAAATCTTTGAGGGCGTCGTTCCAGCTTATCTAAAGAAGAAAAAAAATAGGTAGTTTTAAGAGCACAACTGGTCAGTAAATATCTCTCTTCCAATCTCTTACAAGATGTAGCTGGGAGGTGTATTAGACCTACATCTCTCCTCCTGTACAGTAAGAGTGAAAATAAAAAATATTACATTGAAAGTACCAACGGAAGTCAACAATATACATAATGGTTTTTATATAGACAAACACAACTGATATCGCTCAATTCCGGTCCCTCTAAGATAATTTTTTTTTTAATACTTACTTTTTTTGTTTTCGTCTGCCGATCTCTTATCGCTATTCAGCGACGCCCATGGCACGCCCGGTGGCCACCAGGGCGGCTGGTTCGTCGAATCCCTCCACAGCTGTTTTTTATTTTGTGATTTTTTTTGTGCTACAGGGAAATCCCTAAAGCGCTACAGGAGCGACACGTGTGCGGAGAAAGCGATTCACGTTGTTCTTGAATCGCTGCAGATTGTACTCGATGGGAAACACAGTCCCGGGTAAACCATTCCAAAGGTATGATGTTCTCCATACAAAAGACTGCCTGAAAAGCGTTGTACGAGGAGTAACAAGCTGAACCTCATACGGATGTGAAGCATTAGCGCGACGTGTACTTCTAATATGCACCGCTCTGGGAGGAATTAAACGGGCCACATCTTTCGAACACTTTCCATGAAAGTACTTGTAGAATAGGCTCAAGTCGCCAACCGTTCTTCGATGTTCCAGCGAATCAAGGCCGTCGGTCAGTTCCGGGTGTCTAATCAGACGAACAGTTCTTCTCTGGATAGAATCCAACAAATGCAGTGTATGTTTGGGAGCGGAGCTCCAAACATGGGAGCAGTATTCCATAGTTGGTCGAATTTGAGCTTTGTAAAGAATTAACAGTTGTTGTGGAGTGTAAAGCTTTCTGGTTCGAAACAATATTCCCAACTTTTGAGAAGCTCTTCTTGCTATGCCTGCAACATGCTCATGCCAGGACATATTTGCTCCCAAATTAACGCCTAACAGATTGAGTGACGATGTTAGAGGAATGGAGTGCCCCGACATAACTATGTCGGGTTCTGCAACGTTAACTTTTTTAGAAAAAACTGCTGCCTGGGTTTTTGTAGCGTTAAATTCCACTTGGTTATTGTCACCCCAAGATAGAATTTCTTCCAGGTCTTTGTTAAGTTGAATGACTTCCTGCTGTCTGCGGATATTCGTCTGAGTAGTCGATGTCCGAGCGTTCAAAGTGAATGAAGAGATAAGTGTACTGTCATCTGCAAAGCTGTAGATTGGATTCTCGGTCTTTTCCAGCAGATCGTTAATATAAATGAGGAAGAGAGTAGGAGACAGTATGGAACCTTGGGGCACACCGGCGTTGATAGTGAAGGTGTTAGAAAGAAATCCGTCAACCGCCACTCGTAAAGAACGCTCTCTGAGGAAACATGAGAGCCACAAACAGAACTTTTCAGACATACCACAAGAACGTAGCTTAGCCAACAGCCCATCGTGCCAAACACGGTCAAATGCCTTGGATATGTCAAGAGCAACCGCTCGAGATTCTCCAAAGTGTTCAATTGCGTTGTTCCAAACATGTGTTACATAAGTCAGAAGATCTCCTGTTGATCTATTTTTACGAAAGCCATATTGGTGATCACTAATAATGTTGAATCCTTCAAGATATTTTAGAAGATGCTGATTGATAGCCTTTTCCATGACTTTCGATATTATTGAGAGTAGTGCGATTGGTCGGTAGTTATTTGGCAAGGTTTTCTTGCCTTTTTTAGGTATCGGCTGAACTGTGGCACATTTCCAGCAGGAAGGAAATATTCCCTTTCTGTAGGATAGGTTGAAAAGTCTACAGAAAACTGGTGTTAGTTCCCTCGCACAGTTCTTGAGAACTATGGCAGGTATTCCGTCAGCGCCTGAAGCCTTTTTGGTGTCTAGCTTCATCAAAATACGTTTTATGGTACGCTGTCTGAAGACAATATCGGGCATCCTTGACTGCACTATGGAATAGTAGGTGGTGTATTTCCTTGGAAATCGACAGTAGAGTGTGAAGCAAAGAGTTCAGCCAACAAGTTCGCTTTCTCAACAGGTGTCGTTGCAATAGAATTATCTGGCCGTGTGAGTGGCGGTTTGGTGGATTTGGTGAAATTCTGACCAACTGCCTTAGCGATTGACCAAAAGGACCTGGAATTGCCGGGACAAGCGAGAAGTTTGTTTCTAATCCGTTGATTGTGTACCTCCTTGGTTTCGTCGATAATTTCTTTGCATCTGTTCCTGGCACGAACAAAGATGTTACGATTTATGGTGTTAGGATCTTCACGCCATTGTCGGTATGCAAGATGTTTAGAAGCAACAGCTTCTTTGCATTTTAGATCAAACCAAGGCTTGCCATTGGAAGGGCATTTCTTCGAAAAAGGGATGTAAGCATCCATACCGGCCAAAATAACATCGGAAACCTCCCTGGCGCAGTCAGATGGGTCGTCGGATCGAAAACAAACGTCTAACCAAGGGAAAGTTCGAAAATATTCCATGAGATCTTCCCATTTAGCAGATTTGTAGTGCCAAATCTTGCGCGGTTTGGGCGCCTGTCTGTCACTGATTGGTAGAATACTCGATGTCGAAAGTAGTTTATGGTCGGAAGAACCTAACGGTGGATTTACGCTGACCGTGTAAATCTCCGGATTGGTGGTTAAAAACAGATCAAGAAGACTGGCGAACTCTCCGTCTCGATCAGGGATCCGTGTTGGTTCATCAATAAGCTGAGTCAAGCCACAACTGATTGAAAATGATTCGGCTTCACGACCTTGTTCGTCGGTAGTATTTGAATATTTAAGCCAGTTGATGTTGTGGACATTAAAGTCGCCCAGGATGGCAATTTCGGCATTTGGATAGTTAATTTGTAAATGATCTATGGTGTCTGCAAGAGAAGCGAAAAGTGTTCTAAAGTTTGTATCACTTGGTGGTCGATAGAGGATACAGACGAACCTTGTGGTTGGTTGAGTCGTTATTTTTTAACCACATAACATCAAAGTTTGGGGGCTCCAGAGCCTCTTCTCGTTGGCAAGAGAGGTCGCTTCTGACATAAAGACAGATTCCAAAGTTACGCCTAAATCGGGAATAGAAATCGTACCCAGGATAAAGATAGTTTACTGTGCTGGTCGATGAACTGACCTTAGTTTCACAGAGAGCGAGTACATGAGGTTTATTTGATTGCAGGTGTTGGTGCACTGAATTTATGTTCGAATTTAAACCTCGTATGTTGCAAAAATCCATGTTGAAATACTGTTCTCTGCATGTCGACGCCCCTGAACCAGCCCCCTCCCAGAGATCCGAACGGGGGGCTATTTTACCTCCGGAATTTTTTGTATCCAGGTGCCTCATCATGCTATTTGGTCCCACAGTCCGGGACATCGGCACAGCCACGAAACGTTAAGCAACTTCACGCAGCTTAAGCCGATGCGATGGTATCACACCGGGCGATGCTGGTGGGATCTGGGCATCTACCATCTAGATTGTTCTTTAAGTCGCCTCCTACGACAGGCAGAACATACCGGGGGAGATATTCTATCCCGCCCCCCCACGGGCAATGGGGGGGAATGTTTTAACATTTTCCCTGCAAACCAGCGGAGTTCCCACTGGTCCATATAATGCAGGGGTAATGTTAATTCTGGTAGTTCCGGAACCTATAAACGACAAAAGACCGTTGATTTTGAAAAAATGCTGAAATTTTGAAAGAAAATGTAATAATTATATCTGATGCTATAATGATACCAAACGAAAGAAATAAAAACATTATGTGACTTGAGATATTATTTTTAATAGTTAATAGTATTCATTACTATAGGATGTTGCGCAAATTAGAAAAGAAAATTCCGCCAAGTAAATCTTCTTTCACAGCACTATAACCGTATAAAAATAATGTTCTAAATAAAATACTCCCTGTATATGTAGCGGCTTCTTGCTAAATGCTCGAAAAAATATAATGTATAATGGTCACTAGTTATGTTTTACCAACACCAATTAAAAGAAACAAAATTTCATTATAAACTTGTATTGTTTAATTGACATAATAATTAAATAAAAACATATATTTCTTCTCCTTCCTCTTACAGCAGGACGAGTCCTGTTATTTTTGTTTCTTTATTTTAGCTTTCTTGAGATGCGGATGTCCAGCATTCATGCCACTTCTTAGGTGGTCTTCCTATTGAGCGACGGGTGTTCGGCTTTTCTGGTTTTGCCCATTTTACTAGCCGCTTTGATCCCATCCGGTTTATGGTATGTAATCTCTCCAGTTTCTCCGCCGAGCTCTAACCCATCTGACAACGTCTTGTATTTTAAATTTCTCTCCTATTGATTGGCTGGTTACCCTATCTCTTAGGGTCACTTCTTTGATGCTTCTCAGCGTTCTCATTTACAGTGTACGTAATATTCTCTTCATTGTTGAGGTATCGGCTCTCATTTCTGCCGCGGATGTGAGCACAGGTCTAACGCATGTTTCGTATATTCGGAGCTTACTTTCTGGTGTCATATATTTGTTGCGCCAGATGATATCTCATAGATAGCCTGACATTTAATTAAGTTCCGGCTGCTTGACATTTCCATTCCGAGTAGTTAAACTTGATGGATTATCTTATCGTTCACCACTAGTTTACTTCTAACTGGATCTCTGGATATTACCATTGGTTGTGTTTTTTCTGTTGATATAGTCATGTTGAATTTTTTTTGCCGTAGTTTTAAATTTTTTCAGAAGCCGATGGAGATCATCTTCACTTTCTGTTAGTATAGCGCCATCAGCATAGCATAAGACTCTTATGGATCCGTTTCTCATACAACATCCAGCGTCGACCTCATTTACGCCGTATATAATTTGGTTCATGACAAAATTAAATAATGTTGAACTTAAATTGTCACACAGTCTAATGCCTGTGGATATGAGCACTTCCTTAGTAAGACCATTATCAGATTCTATTTTGGTTTCATTTTGTTGGTATTTCGTTACTATTTTTAGAGTAGATCTTATTAGTGTTATTTCTCTATAGTTCATGGGTTTGTTTTTGACTCCTCTTTTGTATATTGGGATGTTTACGCTGGTTTTCCATTCCATTGGTTTATTTCTGGAATCAATAAGCTTTAGAAAGTTGGCTGTAATTCCTTGTAAAATTTCAGGTCCTCCGAACTTTATTAATTCATTACGCATATCGTCTATTCCGGGTGACTTTCAGTTCTTGAGTTTGTTAATATATGTTTTCACCTCTTCTGATGTGATGTTCATGTTATCAACATTTACAATGCAGTTATTTTTCCTCTTCAGTTTGTTTTGGCCTTCCTCCAATTGTTCCTGATATATTGTTTTGAAATGAGTTAACCAGTTAATTTCTGTTAGGATATTCGACGGTTTCATTAATTCTTCGGTGATTTTGTTTTCCTTCATGGTGATTTCTGACTAACATGATTTGTTTTTCTTTATCTTGAATTGTATTAATTTTGTACAACGTATTAGCTTTGGTCCTTTTTCGGAGAAATGGGTCAAATAAATTGGATTAAATCGATTAAAAGAAGTTTTCAATGTGGAAATATATGCAATATGTTTTTTGGGATATTGTGTAGTCCTTTAAGAATTGTAAGATAAACTTTTTTACCGTTGTTATTTTATGGTGTTCGTATGTTTCTTGTTTTATATCCAATTTGGGGTAGGCATTTGGCAATACTATTATTGTTCATTTTGTTGTTGATAATTTCGTTGTAATTTTTATTTCATCGTTGTAGTTGGGTTTTGAGTAGAGTGCTGAGTTTGTGAAGTAGAGGGTTCGTTTCGGGGTTTCGAATTTGTATATCCGATAATATTTTTATTTTTTCCTTTTTATTAGTTTTTGACGTAGAGGGTTCATTTGTTTCATTCGTTGAGAAAGTTTGGGCTAAATTTTTAAGGTATTCCAGTGAGTCAAATTGTTCTTGATCAATATCTCAGGGTTGTTTATCATTGATTCATTTTCGATTGCGTTGATCCTTATTCTTGACAAAGCATCGGCGTAAGTATTCATTTTGCCTTTTTTGTATATTATATCGTAGTCAAATTCCTCTAGTTTTAATCTCCAACGCACTAGTTTACTGTCTGGTTCTTTTAATTTAATTAACCACACTAAAGATCAATGATCGGTGTAGATGGTAAACTTTTTTCCAAAAAGGTACGGTCTAAGTTACGTGCATGCTCATACAATAGCTAATAGTTTTTTTTCTATTGTATTGAATCTAGTTTCTGTTTCATTAAGATTTCTCGAGGCATATGCAATTGTTTTATCTGATCCTGTAGATCTTTGTGATAAGATTGCACCTAGGGCTACGTTTTGAGCGTCCGTTGTTAATATAAAGGGTTTCGTGAAATCGGGAAGGAAGGTGGGATACTATAGAATATGCAGAATTGAATAAGAGGATTAAAAGGGAAATAAGACATTAGAAATTATAATCAAAGTCTAGCTAAGAGAATTATAGAGGAGAATACTAACATGAAGATAATGCTGAAAACAAAAACCAGTAACTAGTAAGAAACATATAATTAAAATGAAAAGAAGGGACGGCACAGTAGTTACAGGGGCAGAAAGCATACTTGAAGTGGCCAAGGAATTTTACACTAAACTGTATAAATCAAATTTACAAAATATACAAGAAACAGGTAGAAAAGGAACAATAAGAAATGTTGGTTCAGAGGAGATCCCGGAAATCATGATGGATGAGTTAAGAAATGCAGTGAAACAAATAAAAAAACAAGATTCCATAATCAACGAACACATTAAAAATGGAGGAAGAAATCTGCTACAAACTCTGATAGTGCCATTTAACAAATACCTAGATGAAGGTGATATACCGGACGATGGGAATGAAGCCATTATCACTTTAAAACACAAAAAGGAAGATAAAACAGAAATCGCCAACTCTCGGCCTAGAAGTCTCCTTTTAGATCTATACAAATTCTTTACTAAGATCATAGCAAATAAATTAGGAAAAAAGTTAGATCAGTATCAACCGATAGAACAGGCGGGGTTCAGAAAAGGCTTTAGAACTAATGATCACCTACAAACTAATAGAGAAAAGCAACGAATACAACCTACCACTAGCTATGGTTTTTATTATTTAGTTAAGCTCCTTATTTTCACAGAGATATAATAATATGTTTTTCTCAACAATCTGAAACAAAATAAATACGTAATTACGCTCTTGCTCACAAGTTGTGGGAATGCAAAAGAGTTTATAAATTTACACACATATATACAAGGGACAAATCACAAACACCCAGCCGTCACACGGAATCGAACCACTGACCTCTCGAACAACAGCAGCGCCTTAACCCATTGCGCCAATCGGCTGGACCATGGTGATTGTGAGTCTTGTATTATTCCGTGGTCTAACATTTTATTTATTTGGCTTCTTACTTCTGTTTTATGGATTTCGGGATATCTGTATGTTTTAGTAAATATCGGTGTGTCGTCTGTTAATCTTATTTTACGTTTGATTTGATTCGTGAAAGTCAGGGGTAATTCATCACAGTAAAATAGTCACAGTAGTTATTTTCTTCTTTATTACAATGACTAAGCCTTAGGTTCTTCAAATTATTTTTAGTAAGTTGTCCAAGGTCTTATTATTTCCAATATTTTTATCTGTATCTATGTTCTCAATAAAATTTATTTCACTTTCTTATTGTATCGAACGGTTCTTCTATTACGATTTATATTGGTGCTGTTCGTCCATTTACTATCCTAGTTGTAGCATAGTAATTTTCTATTTTTACTACTGCTTCTGGTGATTCGACTAATTCTTGATATTCAGTATAATTCATTAGAGCTGTTCCTTCTTTTTGTGTTACTGGTATTCAGAATATTTTCTTAGTTCTTGGAAGTACTTCAATCTTGTATTTGTATCGGTTATTTCTTTCATCTCTGAAGATGTTAATACTTGGGTCGTTATATTGATCTTCATTTTTAATCAATGGTATTGTTGCGCGGGGTGTAATTATCAAAAAATGTCTAAAATCGAGGAATGCTTCTAATTTATTTAACAAATTTATTCCTACATACCATCGAATTTATTGCTAAAGTTCAAAATGTAAAATTTTTGAAGGCTTTTTTCTTTAAATATTTCAAAAAGGGGAATTAAAGCGACTCGGTTATAGTAGTACGTGTTATGAGCGCTGGTCATTCTAAAATATTCGTTTAAAACACGATTGGGATAAAAAAATTTTATTACGTCTGTTGACGAGGTACTTTTCGAACTGCCTGTATCTGTCAGTAGGTTTGCATTTATTTCCGAGATGTAAATATAGGGTAATTTAGTATCTAAGAGGTTGAGGTCTATGGTAGTTACTTCGTTAGGGATTAAGTTTTTTCCATTTTGGAGGCGATTTGAGAAAAATTTCTTTCAATGTCACTATTATTAAATTCTAATGAATTGTAGTAGGATGGGTCATGGTTTAGAAATTCATTAATGTAATCATTTATTTTATCAGTAGGATTGTTTACGTACTGCGTCATATCGGTGGGATAATTCGTCATATCGGTAGGATAATCTGTAATATATTGAGATAGGTTAGGGTCAATGTAATTGTATCCATTTAAGAGTGGATCGTTGGAATGTATCAAAGGATTTTGAAAATCTTGATTTAAAAGGGTATTTTGAAAATCAGAAGGGTCGTTTCGAAAATTTGAATAGTCATTACTTTCTCTGTTTATGTAATTGGGTTCAATTTCTTTAATGTCTTGTTGATGAAGCTCAGTAAAAGCAAATCTTGGTTTTGGATTTTGAAAAATTCTTGTGTTTCCTGATGAAGTGTCCATAGACTCAGGTTTATTATTTTGACTTATTCGGAGTTGGTTTATTTCTGTTTGTTATCGACTGGGATTTTGAGAAAAGTTTGGGGTATTAAAACAGTTTGGAAATTTTATTGGTTTCATTTGAGTATTTGGGAAGTTCATTGGCCTCATTCGAAAATTTATATTTGGTCTTATTTAATTTCGTATAGGGTAAGGGTATGATTGTATCGGAAAGTTAGTATTTATCGGATTCTGTGGTGTAGAGTCCATTATTCATATTGAAGGGAAGTATGGTGAAAACTGAAAATTTGTTGGTGGCGTATTACTTGGAAATAATTTTAAAAATGAATTTGTGTTTGAATATTGGGGTTTTTATTCAGGGGGTTTAAAATTTGCTGGTAACATTTTTGGATTTAGTTTAAAACTTGGATTATTGGATGGATGTTATTTTCTTTTTGGCTGTACAAGAAGTTTTCTTCTTCAATTTATTTTTGAAACTGCTTAAAAGGTAGGGTTAAACTTTACTTCTTTTTTCTCAAAATAAGTAAGTTTGTCAGTGAAAGTTGGATTTTAATTTTATTTATTAGCAGCTCAATATTCTTGAAAAATTTTCACAGAGGTTTTCTTTCAGAAAATGATTGTTTAGAAAGTTTTAATTTTCAAAAATATCTAGTTTTCTGACTGCGTCAGTGATCTTTTGAAGGGTTGATTTTTGACTGCGTCAATGAAGGCCTGAAAATTTGGAAAAAATTTTGTTTTCTGACAGCGTCAGTAATGAATTGAAATTTAAGAGAGTTTTTTATTTTCTGATTGCGTCAGTGATGAATTGAATTTTGTGTATTGGGATGGTTATGTTCGTTTTCCATTCCATTAGTATATTTCCGGAGTTAATACTCTTTTGAAAGTTGGTTATAATTTCTTCTCCATACTTTATTAATTCATTACAGATATCGTCTATTCCGGGTGACTTTCGGTTCTTGAGGTTGTTGTATCTTTCCACCTCTTCTGATGTGATGTTGATGTTATTATCATTTACGATGTAGTTATTTTCGTATTCATTTCGTATTCAGTCTTGAAATGAGTTAACCACTTTTCCTGATCTATTGTGTTCACTTGTACTTCTTCATTGATTGGTTTTTTCCTTTTCCTTAGTATGTTTCATATTCTTTTTGGCCGCCATATAGATCTTGTTCCCTCTCTTTAGAGAATTTCTCCCAGTGATTCATCTTTATCTGTTGTATTTGGTTATTAGTTCTATTTCTTACCTCTTTATATCTTTCGTATTCTGCTTACGACCTGTTATTGACTTACTTCAAATAGGCATCCCTCTTTTCTTTTGCAGTTACCTTAAATTCGCTTGCGAACTATGGTTTATTATTTCATTGTGCCTTTAAGTTTACATGCCTTCTTCCTATAGCTGCGGTTCCTGCAGCGATTATGTTCGTTTTGATTTTCCTCCATACCCTTTCTACTCTGTCATCGCTTGTTACTGCATAGTAGCTATTTTATCTTTTGAGTCTGCGTTTGTACAAATCTTGAGTACTTTCCACTTTTAATGATTCAATGTTAGCGAATTGCTAAAAATTACCGCTAAGCAGTGCAAATTTTAAGGTTACAATCAGAGACACTTACCGGTTATACAACATGTTAGTTTTTTAATAAAAAAAATATTAAGTCAACGCTAAGTAAGAAATAATTATTCAAATCATTGCAAAATTAGTTTTAAAAAGCATTTCATTTTGTTAAAACAAAAATTAAAATCTCAATATAAATACAAAGCGATAAACATAAACTGATTGACTTACATTTAAGCCATAATTTAATTTTTCTTCTTGGTGATGAAATTTGTAGCACCTCCGTACAATATCTTTTAAGGTGTCGCTCCAGCTCATCTAAAGAGGAGAAAAAATAGGTAGTTTTAGGAGCACAATTGGTCAATAAATATGTGTCTCCCAATCTCTTACAAGATGTTGCTGGGAGGTATATTAGACCTACATCTCTCGTCCTCTACAGGAAGAGTGAAAATAACAAATATTTCATTGAAAGTACCAACGGAAATCAACAATATACATAATGGTTTTTATATAGACAACACAACTGATATCGCTAAATTCCGGTCCCTCTAAGATAATTTTTTTTTTTAAATACTAACTTTTTTTTTTCGTCTTCCGATCTTTCGTCACTATTCAGCGACGCCCATGGTACGCCTGGTGGTCACCAGGGAGGCTGATTCTGCTGATTCTTCCATACCTGCTTTTTACTAAACTGAACATTTTATCATTTTTGCGGTCAGCAACCTAATTTCACGCGTGGTGGGTCTAGTATTGGAGCCTATAAACGACCAAACACCATTAGTTGTTGGGTTTGTTTTTGTACTGTTAAGGAAAAAAATATTGCAAGTTCCAGCAACAAATGCTGAAATTTTAGAAGAAAATATAATAATTATATTGAATGCTATAATGATACCAAACGAAAGAAATAAAAACATTGTCTGAAGATTGGGATACTATTTTTAATAGTTTATAGTATTCATTACTGTAGATCGTTACGCAAAATAGAAAAGAAAAATCCGGCAAGTAAATCTTCTTTCACAGCACTATAACCGTTTTTAAACATAATGTTCTAAATAAAATACTCCATGTATATGTAGCGGCTTCTTGCTAAATGCTCGAAAAAATATAATGTATAATGGTCACTAGTTATGTTTTACCAACACCAATTAAAAGAAACAAAATTTTATTATAAACTTGTATTGTTTAATTGCCATAATAGTTAACTAAAAATATATATTTCTTCTCCTTCCTCTTACAGCAGGACGAGTCCTGTTATTTTTGTTTCTTTATTTTAGCTTTCTTGAGATGCGGATGTCCAGCATTCATGCCACCTCTTAAGTAGTCTTCCTTCTGGGCGACGGGTGTTCGGTTTTTTTGATTTTGTCCATTTTACTAGCCGCTTTGATCCCATTCGGTCTAGGTGATCCCTCCAGTTTCTCCGCCGAGCTCTGACCCATCTGACAACGTCTTGTATTTTAAATTCCTCTCTTATTGATTGGCTGGTTACCCTATCTCTTAGGGTCACTCCTTTGATGCTTCTCAGCGTTCTCATTTCCAGTGCACGTAATATTCTCTTTTTCTTTTATTTTTTATTTCAACTTTTTTATAATTTCACGAGCCGAGATACGAACACGGGTCGCTGGCGTAGAAAGCAGACACTATGCTATGGCCGCCTCTATGGTTCTATAATATGTACATAAAAATCAATATCAACTACTAAAATTGAACAAAGTCCATATTTCAGCAATTATTTCCTGTTCTGTCCTCTATCAATTCATCTCGAGACGCGTTTTGCTGTGTCACGATTCATCGGCCCAGTTAGGATCGACACAGAAGAGAATAAAATTGAAAGTACTTATCCCAGTACCTACTAGCGCAAGAAATCAGTAAGATACACCAGTTTGCATTTCTGGCTGCTGTAGGCCTATTTTATGCATACTAGGCCTCCCGAAGGTCACAGACTGATAAAGGAATTGTTAACGAATTGCTAAAAATTACCACGAAGCAGTGCAAATTTTAAGGTCACAGTCAGAGATACCGGTTATACAACCTGTTAGTTTTTTAATAAAAGAAAAAACATTTGAGAATATTAAGTCAACGCTAAGTAACAAATAATTACTCAAATCACTACAAAATTAGTTCCCAAAGCATTTCATTTTGCTAAAACAAAAATTAAAATCTCAATATAAATACAAAGCGACAAAAATAAACTGACTGACTTACATTTACGTCATAATCTAATTTTTTTTCTTGCTTATGGTACGCGTAGCACCTTCGAATTAAATCTTTGAGGGCGACGTTCCAGCTTATCAAAAGAAGAAAAAAAATATGTAGTTTTAAGAGCACAATTGGTCAGTAAATATCTCTCTCACAATCTCTTACAAGATGTAGCTGGGAGGTGTATTAGACCTACATCTTTCGTTCTGTACAGGAAGAGTGAAAATAACAAATATTACATTGAAAGTACCAACGGAAATCAACAATATACATAATGGTTTTTATATAGACAACACAACTGATATCGCTCAATTCCGGTCCCTCTAAGATATTTTTTTTTTTAATACTTACATTTTTTTTCGTCTGCCGATCTCTTATCGCTGTTTAGCGACGCCCATGGCACGCCCGGTGGCCACCAGGACGGCTGGTTCGTCGAATCCCTCCACAGCTGTTTTTTATTTTGTGAATGTTTTAACATTTTCCCTGCAAACCAGTGGAGTTCCCACTGGTCCATATAATACAGGGGTAATGTTAATTCTGGTAGTTCCGGAATCTATAAACGACAAAAGACCATTGATTTTGAAAAAATTGTGAGTTCCAGCAATAAATGCTGAAATTTTGAAAGAAAATGTAATAATTATATCTGATGCTATAATGATACCAAACGAAAGAAATAAAAACATTATGTGAGTTGAGATATTATTTTTAATAGTTTATAGTATTCATTACTATAATACGTGGCGTAAATTAGAAAAGAAAATTCCGCCAAGTAAATCTTCTTTCACAATACTATATCCGTGTAAAAATAATGTTCTAAATAAAATACTCCCTGTATATGTAGCGGCTTCTTGCTAAATGCTCGAAAAAATATAATGTATAATGGTCACTAGTTATGTTTTACCAACACCAATTAAAAGAAACAAAATTTTATTATAAACTTGTATTGTTTAATTGCCATAATAGTTAAATAAAAACATATATTTCTTCTCCTTCCTCTTACAGCAGGACGAGTCCTGTTATTTCTGTTTTTTTATTTTAGCTTTCTTGAGATGCGGATGTCCAGCATTCATGCCACCTCTTAAGGAGTCTTCCTATTGGACGATGGGTGTTCGGCTTTTCTGATTTTGTCCCATTTGGTCTAGGTGATCCCTCCAGTTTCTCCGCCAAGCTCTGACCTATCTGACAACGTCTTGTATTTTAAATTTCTCTCTTATTGATTGGCTGGTTACCCTATCTCTTAGGGTCACTCATTTGATGCTTCTCAGCGTTCTCATTTCCAGATGATATCTCATAGATAGCCTGACATTTAATTAAGTTCCGGCTGCTTGACATTTCCATTCCGAGGTAGTTAAAGTTCATAACTCGATGGTCGTTCACCACTAGTTTACTTCTAACAGGGTCTCTGGATATTACCATTGATTGTGTTTTTTCTGTTGTTGTAGTCATGTTGAATTTTTTTGCTGTCGTGATCGTCTTCACTTTCTGTTAGTATAGCGCCATCAGCATAGCATAAGACTCTATTGGATCGTTTCTCATACAACATCCAGCGTCGACCTCATTTACGCCGTATATAATTTCGTTCATGACAAAATTAAATAATGTTAAACTTAAATTGTCACCCAGTCTAATGCCTGTGAATATAAGCACTTCCTTAGTAAGGCCATTATCAGATTCTATTTTGGTTTTATTTTGTTGGTATTTCGTTACTATTTTTAGAGTAGATCTTATTAGTGTTATTTCTCTATAGTTCATGGGTTTGTTTTTGACTCCTCTTTTGTATATTGGGATGGTTATGCTGGCATATTTCTGGAGTTAATAAGCTTTAGAAAGTTGGCTGTAATTCTTTGTAAAATTTCAGGTCCTCCGTACTTTATTAATTCATTACACATATTGTCTATTCCGGGTGACTTTCGGTTCTTGAGTTTGTTAATATATGTTTTCACCTCTTCTGATGTGATGTTCATATTATCAACATTTACAATGCAGTTATTTTCCTCTTCATTTTGTTTTGGCCTTCCTCCAATTGTTCCAGATATATAGTTTTGAAATGAGTTAACCAGGTAATTTCTGTTAGGATATTTAAGGGTTTCATTAATTTTTCGGTGATTTTGTTTTCTTTCATGGTGATTTCTGACTAACATGATTTGTTCTTCTTTATACTGAATTGCATTAATTTTGTAACACGTATTAGCTTTGGTCCTTTTTTGGAGAAATGGGTCAAATAAATTCGATTATAGAAGTTTTTCAATCTGGAAATATATGCAGTATGTTTTTTGGGATATTGTGTAGTAATTTAAGAAATGTAAGATAAACTTTTTTACCGTTGTAATTTTTGGCACTTTGTTGTTTATAATTTCGTCGTAATTTTTATTCCATCGATCATTGATAGTTGGGTTTTGAGTTGAGTGCTGAATTTGTGAAGTAGGGGGTTGGTTTCGGGGTGGCCGAATTTGTATATCCGATAGTATCTTTATTTTTTCCTTCTTATTAGTTTTTGAAGTAGAGGGTTGATTTGTTTCATCCGTTGAGAAAGTTTGGGCTAAATTTTTAAGGTATTCCAGTGAGTCAAATTGTTTTTGATCAATATCTCAGGGTTGTTTATCATTGATTCATTTTCGATTGCGTTGATCCTTATTCTTGACGAAGCATCGGCGTTAGTATTCATTTTGCCTTTTTTGTATATTATGTCATAATCAAATCCTTCTAGTTTTAATCTCCAACGTACTAGTTTACTGTTTGGTTCTTTTAATTTAAATAATCAGACTAAAGGACGATCAGTATAGATGGTAAACGTTTTCCAAAAAGGTAAGGTGTAAAATACTTGCATGCTCATAAAATAGGTAATAGTTTTTTCTCATTGTATTGTATCTAGTTTCTGTTTCATTAAGAGTTCTCGAGGCATATGCAATTGTTTTATCTGATCCTATAGATCTTTGTGATAAGATTGCACATAGGGCTACGTTTGAAGCGTCCGTTGTTAATATTAAGGGTTTCGTGAAATCTGGATAATGTAAGATGAGTGCATTTATTAGGATATTTTTGCAAGTTTCAAAAGCTGTTATAAAATTTTGGTAGTGTATTACTTTTTCTCGTCTTTCTTTCGTATCGGTTATTTCATTCAACTCTGAAGATGTTAATACTTGGGTCGTTATCTGGATTTTCATTTTTAATCATTGCTATTGTTGCGCAGGGTATAATTATCAAATATTTTTTAAAATCGAGGAATGCTTCTAATTTATTAGCAAATCAATTCCTATTATACCATCGAATTTATTGCTAAATTTCAAAATGTAAAATTTATGAAGGGTTTTTTCTTTAAATATTTCAAAAAGGGGAATTAAACCGACTCGGTTATGGTAGGACGTGTTATGAGCGCTAGTCATTCTAAAATATTCGTTTAAAACACGATTGAGGTAAAAATTTTTATTATGTCTGTTGACAAGATACTTTTCGAACTGCCTGTATCTATTAGTAGGTTTGCATTTATTTCCTAAATGTAAATATAGGGTAGTTTAGTATCTAAAGGTTTAAGATATATGGTTGTTACTTCGTTAGGGATTAAGTTTTTTCCATTTTGGGGGCAATTTGAAAAAGATTTCTTTCAATGTCACTAATATTAAATTCTAATAAATTGTAGTAGGATGGATCATGGTTTAGAAATTCATTAGTGTAATCATTTATTTCATCGGTAGAATTGTTTACGTACTGAGTCATATCGGTGGGATAATTCGTCATATCGGTAGTATACTCTGTAATATATTGAGATAGGTTAGGGTCAATGTAATTGTATCCATTTAAGAGTGAATCGTTGAGATGTATCAAAGAATTTTGAAAATCAGGATCAGAAGGGTCGTTTTCAAAATTCGAATAATCATTACTTTCTTGGTTTATGTCATACCGCTTAACGGGCCTAAATATCTAAATTTTTTGCAAAACGAATTACCCCAGCTTCTTAAAGAAGTTGATAACTTTGAAAGGTAAAAAAATGTGGATTCAGCAAGATCCTGCTCATTACTACCGGGAAGTTCGGGTATTTTTAAACGATCGTTACCCAGAAAAATGGATCGGTAGGGATGGATTCATTCAGTGGCCCCCTCGATCATGTGACTTAACACCTTTAGACTTATTTTTTGTGGGGCTACCTTAAAGATCGTGTTTATGTGAATCCCCCTACAACTTCAGTAGATATAGAAAATAGAATACGGGATACGTGCAGGACAATAACGCCCTTTGTGCTAAGGAAAATGAAGGAAAATATAGTAAACCAACTAAATATGTGTAAAAATTGAAAAATTCAAAATAAATCGAAAACTATTAGAAATGGGTATATGACATACTTAATAAAAGTTGGAGGGTTTTGTAAAATCTATCAAAAAATAATAATATACCGGGTGTACCGTTTAAAAAATTTGAGATTTGTCAAGTTAAAATAGTCGAAATGCATAAATTTATTTTGAACGCCCTGTAGCATCGAATTCAAATTTCCTTACATATATCTTTTTTTTCGTCTCTATAGAACGCTCGTACTAATTATGAGTATTCCATCTTCAGAAACAATTGCGCTACTGGCAATTTTTTTACAAAACTGAAAACTAGTATTTTTTTCAAAAAATTCAAATATTAGAAAAACTACTAGGTTTAGGTATATAACATTATTAATAAAAAAGTTACAAAATTCTACGCAGAATTTAAAAATAAAATAGAAAATAAGATGTTCCATTTAAAAAAAAAAATGTTAAATTGGCCACATTTTTTTGAAGTACCCTGTATACTCAAAAATAATTTTAAACTGTGCACCTTAACATTTCATAGAACTATCGGATTTAACATTTTTTCGTCATTCCCGAAACAAATGAGATAATACACTTTACTCTATCGTTGACTCACGCTGTACACTTTAATTCAATCCTTAAGGAAAACTTGCATCTCAAGGGTGAGAGAGACACTTTTGGCAGTAGATGTAGAATTACATGGCAAACACTGTCGATATACCTGAAAGTACTCTTATAGCAATACATCCAAAAATGGAAGCACTTACCAAAAACTATTATTATTATAAAATTTACTGGTAAAGTAAATATAATATTCATTATATGTAAGTTCAAAAAATAAGTTTATCATATTATCTACTGTCAATCTTGTGAAAGGAAAGTACGGTATACTGGGACATGGCATTAGATTTATTGTTGGGTAGGGTAAAACTCATGAAGCTTTTTTAATTTCCTACATGAAAAAAAAGGATTATAGAATCGAAATATCATAAAATCTAAAAATAAATTTACTGTTACTCACGTTTGGTGCGTCAGATTCTTCTGAACTCATTTTTGTTCTTTTTTTGGATCTAAAAATATACAAACATTGCAGCACTTAAATATACTGTTTTACGAAAATAAAGTTTTTGATTTACAAGCTTAGCTAAAACTCAATATTCACACAAAAACACATAAATAAAAAAAAAGGATAACAAAAGGGTTAAGTCGAATGGTGATTGCTTGTCAAGCATACCAGTACTAACAGGGATACCCAGGTTTCAATACTGAAGCTAGTCCTCTTTATTATATATTGTCAACCAATTTCCACTATAACATTACAGTCATACAATATACTCATGATACAACATTATATATGGCAGAACGTAATATTCAAATAGCTCAGAACATAATTAGGCAGTTTCTAATTAAATTAAAAATCTCACCAGGTTTCAATCCTAACAAAACTGATATATTGCATTTTCCTTTAAACAACATGTACAGGGTGGTCCAAATTGGACACTTTTAAGGGTAAACCCTTTTATCTAAAGGAGATAGACGAAAACCGATGTCGGTGCCTGAGGCTTAATTTTTATGATAAACTCAGTGGTGAAAACCACATATCGATATCTAATACCGTTTCAGATATACAGGGTGTTTCTCAAAAAGTCTTGGGTAGTGAAATACTGACTCTCTCCAAAGTAATATTTGGAAGTGGGTAGCGGTCAGATAGGCATTTTTATTTGACTGATTTCTTGGTTGCTTAACTACTTTGGAAGTCCATGTCCTTTGTCTTTTTGAGGTATTTCGTTAATATTTAGTAGAGCTTAGTAGTGTTATTCCATTATAGTTTATGGGGTTGTTTTTGGCTCCTCTTTTGTATACTGGGATGGTTATGCTGGTTTTCCATTCCATTAGTATATTTCCGGAGTTAATACTCTTTTGAAAGTTGGCTATAATTTCTTGTACAATTTCAGGTCCTCCATACTTTATTAATTCATTACAGATATCGTCTATTCCGGGTGACTTTCGGTTCTTGAGATTGTTGTATGTTTCCACCTCTTCTGATGTGATGTTGATGTTATTATCATTTACAATGTAGTTATTTTGGTATTCATTTTGATTTTGTTTTTGGCCTTCCTCCAGTTGTTCCTGAGAGACAGTTTTGAAATGAGTTTACCACCTTTCCTGATCTATTGTGTTCACTTGTACTTCTTCATTGATTGGTTTTCCTTAGCATGTTTCATTTTCTTTTTGGCCGTCATATAGATCTTGTTCCCTCTCTTTAAAGAATTTCTCCCAGTGATTCATCTTTATCTGTTGTATTTGGTTATTAGTTCTATTTCTTTACCTCTTTATATCTTTCGTATTCTGCTTACGACCTGTTATTGACTTACTTCAAGTAGGCATCCCTCTTCTCTTTTGCAGTTTCCTTGAATTCGCTGGCGAACCATGGTTTATTATTTCATTCTGCATTTAAGTTTACTTGTCTTCTTCCTATAGCTGCGGTTGCTGCAGCGATTATGTTCGTTTTGATTTTCCTCCATGCCCTTTCTACTCCGTGATCGCTTGTTACTGTATTAGTAGCTATTGTATCTTTTGAGTCTGCGTTTGTACAAATCTTTAGTACTTTCCACTTTTAATAATTCAATGTTAGCGAATTGCTAAAAATTACCGCTAAGCAGTGCAAATTTTAAGTTTATAATCAGGGACACTTACCGGTTAAACAACATGTTAGATTTTTAATAAAAGGAAAAAAAACATTTATAAATATTAAGTCGACGCTAAGTAACAAATAATTACTCAAATTATTGCAAAATTAGTTTAAAAAGCATTTCATTTTGCTAAAACAATAATTAAAATCTCAATATAAATATGAAGCGATAAAAATAAACTAATTGACTTACATTTAAGCCATAATTTAACTTTTCTTTTTTGTGATGAAATTTGTAGCATCTCCTTATAATGTCTCTTAGGGTGTCGTTCCAGAACATCTGAAGAAAAAAAAATAGGTAGTTTTAAGAGCACAATTGGTCTATAAGTGTGTCTCCCAATCTCTTACAAGATGTAGCTGGGGGGTGTATTAGACCTACATCTCTCGTCCTGTATATGAAGACTGAAAATAACAAATATTACATTGAAAGTACCAACGGAAATCAACAATATACATAATGGTTTTTATATAGACAACACAACTGATACCTCTAAATTCCGATCCCTCTAAGATAATTTTTTTTTAAATACTTACTTTTTTTTTCGTCTTCTGACCTTTTGTCGCTATTCAGCGACGCCCATGGGACGCCCGGTGGCCACCAGGGCGGCTGGTTTTTCTTTCTTCTTCCATATTTGTTTTTTATTAATTGCATGTTTCAATATGTTTGCACCCAGCCACCTAAGGTCCCGCTGGCCCATCATTTCCAATCGCAGGGTATAATTTCTTGTACAATTTCAGGTCCTCCATACTTTATTATTTCATTACAGATATCGTCTATTCCGGGTGACTTTCGGTTCTTGAGATTGTTGTATGTTCCCACCTCTTCTGATATGATGTTGATGTTATTATGATATTTTTAAATACTTCCTTTTTTTTGTCTGCCGATCTCTTATCGCTGTTCAGCGACACCCATGGCACGCCCGGTGGCCACCAGGGCGGCTGGTTCTTCGACTCCCTCCACAGCTGTTTTTTTATTTTGTGAATGCTTTAACATTTTGTCTGCAAACCACCGCAGTTCCTGCTAGTCCATATAGTGCAGGGGTAATGTTAATTCCGGTAGTTCCTTAACCTATAAACGACAAAAGACCATTGATTTTGAAAAAATTGTGAGTTCCAGCAATAAATGCTGAAATTTTGAAAGAAAATGTAATAATTATATTTGCTGCTATAATGATACCAAACGAAAGAAATAAAAACATTATGTGAGTTGAGATATTATTTTTAATAGTTTATAGTATTCATTACTATAGAACGCTGCGCAAATTAGAAAAGAAAATTCCGTCAAGTAAATCTTCTTTCACAGCACTATAACCGTATAAAAATAATGTTCTAAATAAAATACTCCCTGTATATGTAGCAGCTTCTTGCTAAATGTTCGAAAAATATAATATATAATGGTCACTACTTATGTTTTACCGACACCAATTAAAAGAAACAAACTTTTATTATAAACTTGTATTGTTTAATTGACATAATAGTTAAATAAAAACATATATTTCTTCTTATTCTTCCTCTTACAGTAGGACGAGTCCTGTTATTTCTTTTTTTTTATTTTAGCCTTCTTGAGATGCGTATGTCCAGCATTCATGCGACCTCTTAGGTGGTCTTCCTATTGGGCGACGGGTGTGTTCGGCTTTTCTGATTTTGCCCATTTTACTAGCCGCTATGATCCCATTCGGTCTACGTGATCCCTCCAGTTTCTCCGCCGAGCTCTGACCCATCTGACAACATCTTGTATTTTAAATTCCTCTCTTATTGATTGGCTGTTTCACTCTGTCTTTTAGGGTCAATCCTTTGATGCTTCTCAGCGTTCTCATTTCCAGTGTACGTAATATTCTCTTCGTTGTTGAGATATCGGCTCTCGTTTCTGCCACGTATGTGAGCCCAGGTCTAACGCATGTTTTGTATATTCGGAGCTTACTTTCTGCTGTCATATATTTGTTGTGCCAGATGATATCTTATAGATAGCCTGATATTCTTGCGGATTTATTAGCTGCTTTAATTAAGTTCCGGCTGCTTGACATTTCCACTCCGAGGTAGTTAAAGGTCATAACTTGATGGATTATCTTTTCGTTCACCACTAGTTTACATCTAACTGGGTCTCTGGATATTACCAGTGATTGTGTTTTTTCTGTTGATATAGCCGTGTTGAATTTTTCTGCTATAGTTTTAAATTGTTTCAGAAGCCGATGTAGATCGTCTTCACTTTCTGTTAGTATAGCGCCATCAGCATATCATAAGACCCTTATGGATCCGTTTCTCATACGACATCCAGCGTCGACCTCATATATGCCGTATATAATTTCGTTCATGGCAAGATTAAATAACGTTGAACTTAAATTGTCACCCAGTTTAATGCCTTTGGATATGAGCACCTTAGTAAGGCCATTATCAGTTTCTATTTTGGTCTTATTTGTTGGTGATTTTGACCCCGAGGTATTTCGTTAATATTTTTAGAGTAGAGCTTATTAGTGCTATTCCTCTATAGTTCATGGTGTTGTTTTTGACTCCTCTTTTGTATATTGGGATGGTTATGCTGGTTTTCCATTCAACTGGTATATTTCCGGAGTTAATAATCTTTTGAAAGTTGGCTGTAATTCCTTGTACAATTTCAGATCCAGCGTAGTTTATTAATTCATTACAGATATCGTCTATTCCGGGAGACTTTCGGTTCTTGAGTTTGTTAATATATGTTTTCACCTCTTCTGATGTGATGTTCATGTTATCATCATTTACAATGCAGTTATTTTCCTCTTCATTCTATTTTTGGCATTCCTCCAATTATTCCTGATAAATAGTTTTGAAATGAGTTAACCAGATTTCCTGATCTATTGTGTTCACTTGTACTTCTTCATTGACTGATTTTTTTCCTATTCCTTTGCATGTTTCATATTCTCTTTGCCCACCATATAGATCTTGTTGCATCTTTTTAAGAGAATTTCTCCAGTGATTCATCTTTTTCTGTGAATTTGGTTATTAGTTCTATTTCTTTCATATTCTGCTTGCGACCTATTATTAATTTACTTCAAGTAGGCATCCGTCTTCTTTTCTGCAATTTCCTTCGCGAACTATGGTTTATTATTTATATTTGATTGACATAAAAGAATATGTGGATGTGTACAATTTGGAAGGGTTTCGGAGGAGTATTAGTTATCATTAAAGGGACGTATGGTTTCAGGTGTCACAGGAGTTGATGTATTGAGTTATATCAGCTTTCATATTTATCCAATAGTAATATATTTTAAGATATTCGAGGGTTTCATTAATTCCTCGGTGATTTTGTTTTCCTTCATGGTGATTTCTGACTAACATGATTTATTCTTCTTTATCCTGAAATGCATTAATTTTGTATCACGTATTAGCTTTGGTCCTTTTTCGGAGAAATGGGTCAAATAAATTCGATTAAATTGATTACAGAAGTTTTCAATGTGGAAATATATGCAGTATGGTTTTTGGGGTGGTCGAATTTGTATATGCGATACTATTTTTATTTTTTTCTTTTTATTAGTTTTTGACGTAGAGGGTTGATTTGTTTCATCCGTTGAAAAAGTTTTGGGCTAAATCATTAAGGTATTCCAGTGAGTCAAATTGTTCTTGATCAATATCTCAGGGTTGTTTATTATTGATTCATTTTCGATTGCGTTGATCCTTATTCTTGACAAAGCATCGGCGTTAGTATTCATTTTGCCTTTTTTGTATATTATATCATAATCAAATTCTTCTAGTTTTAATCTCCAACGTACTAGTTTACTGTTTGGTTCTTTTAATTTAATTAACCAGACTAAAGGTCGATGATCGGTATAGATGGTAAACTTTTTCCAAAAAGGTACGGTCTAAAATACGTGCATGCTCATACAATAGCTAATAGTTGGTTTTCTATTGTATTGTTTCTAGTTTCTGTTTCATTAAGAGTTCTCGGGGCATATGCAATTGTTTTATCTGATCCTATAGATCTTCGTGATAAGATTGCACCTAGGGCTACGTTTGGAGCGTCCGTTGTTAATAAAAAGGGTTTCGTCAAATCTGGGTAATGTAAGATGGGTGCATTTATTAGGATATTTTTGCAAGTTTCAAAAGCTGTTATAAAATTTTGGTCGTGTATTATTTTTTCTCATCTTTCTTTAGGCATTCGGCTAGGGGTTTCGTAATTTTGGCAAAATCTTTTATGAATTATCTGTAGTATCCTACTGGTCCTAGAAAACTTTTGATTTCTTTCCTGATTCTGGATAGAGGAAATTTTTTGATAGCACTTCTTATTTCTGGATTAGGTTTAAACGCTTTCGTTTGTTATTACATGTCCTAAATAATTAACTTCTTTTCTTAAGAATTCTGATTTATCTGATAAAATCTAATCGCTAAGTCCAAGGTAGCGAAATATTGATTTTTTCCAAAGTACTATTTGGAAGCGGTCAGATAGGCATTTTTCGTTTAATTTTCCATAATCTATGACTAATCTCCACTTCCTTTCTCCAGAAGCGTCAATTTTTTTTTGGAACTATCCGTATAGGTTTGACCATGGTGGCTGTGAGTTTTATATTATTCCTTGGTCTAACAGTTTATTTATTTAGCTTCTTATTTCTGTTTTATGGATTTCGGGATAACTGTATGTCTTAGTAAATATCGGCGTGTCGTCTGTTAATCTTTTTTTATGTTTGATTTGATTCGTGAAAGTCAGGGGTGCTTCATCGCAATAGAATATATCTCTATAATCGTACGAGAGTTTCCTTACGACGTTATTTTCTTCTTTATTACAATGACTAAACCTTAGGTTCTTCAAATTACTTTTTAGTAAGTTGTCCAAGGTCTTATTATTTCCGATATTTTTATCTGTACCTATTTTCTCAATAAAATGTATTTCACTTTCATATTGTATCGAACGGTTCTTCTATTACGATTTGTATTGGTGCTGTTCATCCATTTACTATCCTATTTGTACCACAGTCATTTTCTATTTTTACTACTACGTCTCTAATTCTTCTTCTTCGACTAATTCTTGATATTCAATATGATTCATTAGGGCTGTTCCTTGTTTTTTGGTATTCGAACTATTTTCTTAGTTCTTAGGGGTACTTCAATCTTGTATTTGTATTAGTTATTTCTTTCATCTCTGAAGATGTTAATACTTGGGTCGTTATCTGGATTTTCATTTTTAATCATTGCTATTGTTGCGCAGGGTATAATTATCAAATATTTTTTAAAGTCGAGGAATGCTTCTAATTTATTTAGCAAATCATTTCCTAATATACCATCGAATTTATTGCTAAAGTTGTTTTTTCTTTAAATATTTCAAAAAGGGGAATTAAAGCGACTCGGTTATGGCAGGACGTGTTATGAGCGCTGGTCATTCTAAAATATTCGTTTAAAACACGATACATTTCGAACTGCTTGTATCTATTAGTAGGTTTGCACTTATTTCCGAGATGTAAATATAGGGTAATATAGTATCTAAGGGCTTTAGGTATATGGTAGTTACTTCGTTAGGGATTAAGTTTTTTCCATTTTGCGGGCAATTTGAAAAAAATTTCTTTCAATGTCACTATTATTAAATTCTAATAAATTGTAGTAGGATGGGTCGTGGTTTAGAAATTCATTAGTGTAATCATTTATTTCATCAGTAGAATTGTTTACGTACTGAATCATATCGGTGGGATAATTCGTCATATCGGTAGTATAATCTGTAATATATTAAGATAGGTTAGGGTCAATTTAATCGTATCCATTTGAGAGTGAATCGTTGGGATGTATCAAAGGATTTTGAAAATCGGGGTCAGAAGGTTCGTTTCGAAAATTTGAATAGTCATTATTTTCTTGGTTTATGTCATACCGCTTAGCGGGCCTAGATATATAAATTTTTTGCAAAACGAATTACCCCAGCTTCATGAAAAAGTTGATAACTTTGAAAGGTAACAAATGTGGATTCAACGAGATGGAGCTCCTGCTCATTACCACCGAGAAGTTCGGGTATTTTTAAACGATCGTTACCCAGAAAAATGGATCGGTAGGGATGGATTCATTCAGTGGCCCCCTCGATCATGTGACTTAACACCTTTAGATTTATTTTTGTGGGGCTACATTAAAGATTGTGTTTATGTGAATCCCCCTACAACTCCAGTAGATATAGAAAATAGAATACGGGATGCGTGCAGGACAATAACGCCCTTTATACTAAGAAAAGTGAAGGAAAATATAGTAAATCAACTAAATATGTGTATTCAAGTAGACGGGCATATTTTCGAACATTTATTACGTCATAATAATTAATAATTAGTTAAGTTAAACCATATTAAAATTATTATTAACTATTTGCTTATGTTTTCACAATAGCGTAAGTGTATTAAAAACAAGGGTAAAAATTTAAAAATTCAAAATAAATCGAAAACTATTAGAAATGGGTATATGACATACTTAATAAAAGTTGGAGGGTTTTGTAAAATCTAGCAAAAAAAATAATAATATACAGGGTGTGCCATTTAAAAAAATTTGAAATTTTTCAAGTTAAAATAGTCGAAATGCATAAATTTATTTTGAACACCCTGTAGCATCGAATTCAAATTTCTTTACATATATCTTTTTTTTCCATCTCTATAGAACGCTCGTACTAATTATGAGTATTCCATCTTCAGAAACAATGGCGATACTGGATTTTTTTTACAAAACTGAAAATTAGTATTTTTTTCAAAAAATTCAAATATTAGAAAAACTAATAGGTTTAGGTATATAACATTATTAATAAAAAAGCTACAAAATTTTACGCAGAATTTAAAAATAAATTAGAAAATAGAATGTTCCATTTTAAAAAAAAACATATGTTTTATTGGCGACATTTTTTTGAAGTACCCTGTATACTCAAAAATAATTTTAAACTGTGCACTTTAACATTCCATAGAACAAGAAGAAAACTTGCATCTCAAGGGTGAGAGAGACACTTTTGGCAGTAGATGTAGCATTACATGGCAACACTGTGGATATACCTGAAAGTACTCTTATAGCAATACATCCAAAAATGGAAGCACTTACCAAAAACTATTATTATTATAAAATTTACTGGTAAAGTAAATATAATATTCATTATATGTAAGGTCAAAAAATAAGTTTATCATATTATCTACTGTCAATCTTGTGAAAGGGAAAGTACGGTATACTGGGACATGGCATTAGATTTATTGTTGGGTAGGGTAAAACTCATGAAGCTTTTTTTAATTTCCTACATGAAAAAAAAGGATTATAGAATCGAAATATCATAAAATCTAAAAATAAATTTACTGTTACTCACGTTTGGTACGTTGGATTCTTCGGAACTCATGTTATGTTTTTTTTTGGATCTAAAAATATACAAACATTGCAGCACTTAAATATACTGTTTTACGAAAATAAAGTTTTTGATTTACAAGCTTAGCTAAAACTCAATATTCACATAAAAATACATAAATAATAAAAAAATGGATAACAAAAGGGTTAGGTCGAATGGTGATTGCTTGTCAAGCATACCAGTACTAACAGGGATACCCAGGTTTCAATACTGAAGCTAGTCCTCTTTATTATATATTGTCAACCAATTTCCACTATAACATTACAATCATACAATATGCTCATGATACAACATTATATATGGTAGAACATAATATTGAAAACGCCCAGAACATAATTAGGCAGTCTCTAATTAAATTTAAAATCTCACCAGGTTTCAATCCTAACAAAACTGATATATTGCATTTTCCTTTAAACAACATGTACAGGGTGGTCCAAATTGGACACTTTTAAAGGTAAACCCTTTTATCTAAAGGAGATAGACGAAAACTGATGTCGGTGCCTGAGGCTTAATTTTTATGATAAAACTCAGTGGTGAAAACCACATATCGAGATCTAGTACCGTTTCAGATATACAGGGTGTTTTTCAAAAAGTCTTGGGTGGTGAAATATTGACTCTCTCCAAAGTAATATTTGGAAGTGGGTAGCGGTCAGATAGGCATTTTTATTTGACTGATTTTCTTGGTTGCTTAACTACGTTGGAAGTCCATGTCCTTTGTCTTTTTGAGGTATTTCGTTAATATTTTTAAAGTAGAGCTTAGTAGTGTTATTCCATTATAGTTCATGGGGTTGTTTTTGGCTCCTCTTTTGTATATTGGGATGGTTATGCTCGTTTTCCATCCCATTAGCATATTTCCGGAGTTAATACTCTTTTGAAAGTTGGCTATAATTTCTTGTACAATTTCAGGTCCTCCATACTTTATTAATTCATTACAGATATCGTCTATTCCGGGTGACTTTCGGTTCTTGAGATTGTTGTATGTTTCCACCTCTTCTGATGTGATGTTGATGTTATTATCATTTACAATGTAGTTATTTTGGTATTCATTTTGATTTTGTTTTTGGCCTTCCTCCAGTTGTTCCTGAAAGACAGTTTTGAAATGAGTTTACCACCTTTCCTGATCTATTGTGTTCACTTGTACTTCTTCATTGATTGGTTTTCCTTAGCATGTTTCATTTTCTTTTTGGCCGTCATATAGAACTTGTTCCCTCTCTTTAAAAAATTTCTCCCAGTGATTCATCTTTATCTGTTGTATTTGGTTATTAGTTCTATTTCTTACCTCTTTATATCTTTCGTATTCTGCTTACGATCTGTTATTGACTTACTTCAAGTAGGCATCCCTCTTCTCTTTTGCAGTTTTCTTGAATTCGCTTGCGAACCATGGTTTATTATTTCATTCTGCATTTAAGTTTACTTGTCTTCTTCCTATAGCTGCGGTTGCTGCAGCGATTATGTTCGTTTTGATTTTCCTCCATGCCACAACTGATATCGCTAAATTGCGATCCCTCTAAGATAATTTTTTTTTTAAATACTTTTTTTTTCATCTTCCGACCGCTTATCACTATTTAGCGATGCCCATGGGACGCTTGGTGGCCACCAGGGCGGCTGGTTCTCGGGATTGTTCCAGACTTGCTTCCTCCCTGTTGCATATTTTAGCATATTCACCACAAACCACCTTAACTCTCTCTGATTCATGTAGTTGAGGGGCAAGCTCAATTCTGGCAGGTCTGGAACCTATAAGCGACAAAACACCATTAGTTGTTGATTTGGTTTCGGTACTGTTAAGGAAAAAAATTGTGAGTTCCAGCTATAAATGCTGAAATTTTGGAAGAAAATGTAATGATAATTTTTTTTTTAAATACTTACTTTTTTTTCATCTTCGGATCTTTTATCGCTATTTAGCGATGCCCATGGGACGCCCGGTGGCCACCAGGGTGGCTGGTTCTCGGGCTCCTTCCAGAGCTGTTTTTATGTACCGAATGCCGCACCATTTTGCTTGCGAACCATCGCAGCTCGCGCTGGCCCATATAACCTAACGGTAATGTCAACTCCGGTAGCTCCGGAACCGGAAATGTGCTGAATAT
>JAHKBH010001199.1:0-25000 GCA_019049505.1 Pachyrhynchus sulphureomaculatus
AACAAGTTCCAGAAGGATGTGCTATCAAATCCGCCATATTGAAGGATGTAAAAAAAAACGTATTAATAAAACATTATGTAGATCAGTGGATAAACGACCACGCTCTGCAATATTATTTTGGATTGCTTTCCAATGACAATTCTGTTAGTCTTGAGGAGGATGAAAATACAGAAGTTTGTGTCCCATTAGAAGAAGAACCTAATGTAACTGCATAAAGTTTGTATTTTAAAATTTTCATAACTTTAATAAATTTTTGTAATTATTAGCCTAATACCGTTCAGGGAATGGTAAAGGTCAAAGTCGTGGCACTTTTAGAACACTGAATTTTCTTAGCGCAAATAATAAAAAAAAAATCTACACTCTCAACTACTATTTCTATCTTTATTCATTACACTATTTGCCATGTAAATAAGTTTTAAACTAAAAGCATATCTCAGATCGAAACGAATCAATATCTTCGATCTTTCTCTACTACATAAAAGTTATATCGGTCTATCACACTCCACCTTTATCGCCAAAAATTGATAATTTTTTGTTAATTTACTGGTTTACGGGATTAGCACAGAGTACCAAGGCCAGCCATTTTGGGCCGTTTTATATTTTTCTGTTTAATCATAATGTTATGTAGTTAACAATAGTATATTGGGGAATATCCCTCTGTACAAATGACTGCTGACTTTGGTAAGTCAATCATTTTTCTTTTTTCTCATGCCATCTTTCTTTCTTCTTCTTTTTTGTTTTGGTTTTTTTTTCAACCATATGAATGTACTTAAAAAAGCAATTTTTCACTTAACAATATAAAGAAAAAAAAAGAAAATTTTGTCTTTCCAGATGTCCTGAAGAAGAAATAAATATAATTTCGAAAGCTCGACTAACAAAAAAGGTTGTTTCACTACCCTAGGCCATAAATATTTAAATATAGACTGCAGCCCCACTAAATTGAGAATATATTTTTCTTAACTAGTCACTCGCGACTACTCCTGCCTTTGTTATATATATATATATATATATATATATATATATATATATATATATATATATATATATATATGTATATATATATATATATATATATATATATATATATATATATATATAGCAAAAAGGTTTTTTTTTTTTTTTTACATATAATATATATATATATATATATATATATATATATATATATATATATATATATATATATATATATATATATATATATATAAAGAAATAACTAAGCTAACTTCTCTTCTCAATCGTGTCATTCATTCTGCAGAGGACAGAGTTCCTCCATATATAGTGCAACGTTTCCGTACCACTCAACTAAGATCTTTTTCATACTGTTTCTAGATCCCTCTCAAGTAATTTGTTTAATAAATTTAATAATTTAATGCAATTTCGCACAAATAAATTAAAAGTGTGTCTAACATTGGTTTACTAATCTCACTCAGGTTAATTTTCCTTCCGAGGTTCATACAGTTCTCTCCTTAGGTCCCAAATTTGTTTTTTATTCTTTTCCAGGTAAAGATATACCAGTTAAAACAGTTTTAGCAGATATTGAATCTTTCATTAAACTCTTACCCTCTCCCAACTAAGATATCCTTAGAGCTAAGTGCACCAATGCCGTCAGAAATGCTGTACTCCATAATCACAACACCGTTACATCTTTTGAGAAGACTTTATTCAAGAAAGCAGTAAATTTCCTTAAACAACATAGAGACATCTTGATCATTCCTTCAGACAAAGGTTCAGTCACTGTGGCACTGGAAAAGCAACATTATGAAACAAAAATGTCTGAATTAATAGATGATGAACAAGTCTATAAAAAACTTTCTCATGACCCTACAAACCAATATCAAAATAAAAACAATTCCTTTGTCAGACAAATGAAGAATAAGAAATGGATCGATGACAGAATAGCAAGACCACTTTATGCCTATAAAGCCATTCCACCAAGAATTTACGGCTTGCCAAAGATACACAAAGAAGGTGTACCACTCAGACCTATTGTCTCCACAAACAACTCTCCTACATCAAGCTTAAGCAAATTCTGTGCAGATCTATTAGAAAAATCCTTCCACAATTACCATCTATATGCAGTTAAGGACTCCTTTGCCTTCAGTGCAGAAATTAATAACTTTCAATTACCTGATAATCATGTCATCATTTTCTCTCGATGTAGTCAGTCTTTTTACCAACATTTCATGGCAGCTAACCAAACAGATTATTGATTCTGAATGGGCATTAATCTCGCCCAACACAAAATTGGAAAAACCCTTCCTCCTCGCCATCATGGAATTCTTCTTTCAATCTACATTTTTCAAATTTAAAGAAAGTTTCTATTTACAAACCTTTGGTTGCCCCATGGGCAGTAACTTAAGTCCTATTCTTGCAGCAATAGTCATGTCCTATCTTTTGAAAAATTGCATCGATAAGCTATACTTCAGACTCCCTTTTCTTTTTCAATATGTTGATGATCTTATTCTGTCCATACCAGAAAATGGTAAAGAGGAAATCCTCCATATTTTCAATTCTTTTGATCAACACCTACAGTTCACCATGGAAGAAGAGTCCAACAATGCTGTCCCCTTCCTGGACACAAGAGTCATCAGAGGTCCTGATGGTGTTGTCAGACTGGATTGGTATAGAAAACCAACCCCTTCAGGCAGATATATCCATGCCAACTTCCGGCCATGATTGGAAAGTGAAAGTAAATGTCATAAAGGGTCTCTACCAAAGAGTAAAAAATATAGCTTACCCAGATTCGTTGCTGCTGCGTCAGCCAAACATGGAACCACATTGACCAAATGTGAGAAAGAAAAACGAGAACAGTCATAATAATAACAATTTAAGTTTCTTCAGAACAATAATACTTTTAAACTACAATAGGTTTTTTTATCAATAATTATAAGATTGAAATTAAAAATTATAAATTAAAAAATAATAATTAAAAATTAGACTCAACAATACTAATTCTTCATGCCTAATTTTCTTTATTGGTTGCTTCGTTATCTCTTTTTCAGTTTGTCCCCTGATGAAGGACCCAACCTAGGACCGAAATATTGGCCTAATGAATATAGTGTGAACATCTGTTGATGCCCTTTTTTGGCGAGTTCCCCAACTAGTTTCATAACTTAGGATTTTGTTTGATACGGCAACTTTTGCTTTCTCAATATATAATAAAAGACTGTTTTTTAGTCAATTTCCACTGGTTTATTTAAATTGCGATGACGCGTTTTCGCTGTCGATGCAGCTTCTTCAGATCTACATTTTTTTTTTTGCTTTCTCTCTCTTTATTTTTTATATATATATATATATATATATATATATATATATATATATATATATATATATATATATATATATATATATATAATAATGTCTTTATTGTGCATTCACATTATAATTGCAATAATATAGTGTCAGTAACTTGAACACACAAAAGGCGAAGTAGAAGCTAGGCTTCCTCACTTAACCTACTTCATCATAAAATACAATAAAACTAGACTTACGACTAAAATAACAGTTTTTTCCTTAACTCTATTTTGCAGAGGGCAAATATATGAGCAGTACCATATGTAAATCAATCACTCCGTATCAGAAATCAGACTCAACGTACTCAACAGAGCGGCATTGCGGCTCAGGAGAGTCCAGGTACTATTCATGCTGGAACAGAGATGCTGTGCTAGAGGACGAATGGAATTTTTAAAAATCTGAGGCGGGACGTTTTTCAAATTCAACGGGACTAGATTGTATTTTTACGAAATTTGATAACTGAACAATCTTTCATATAGAGTTGTTACGTGGGAAGGAGGAGTGATAGTAAATTTGTGCCTCAAATCCAACGCATGTGCATCATATCTAAATTTTATTTTTTGATATAAATATGGCGGGCATTTTAGAAAGATTATTTTATTATACAAAACTAAGCTATGTAACATTCTTCTTTCTCTCATATTAAACCACCCAATATCTCTCAATTTTGCACTCACCCCTCTTTCATCCCACATATCATTCGCACACAGCAGTTTTGTATTAACTGGATGCACCTTGCATCTTGTCCCAGCAAGCATGGCCCGTACAAAGTGTCATAAAAAGAGGCAGTCACATAACGATTTCTTGAGGTTCACATCCAAAAGGTGCCTTTGATTGAAAATTAGTTTTATATTAGCAAATGCCTTTCTTACACAGCTGTTAATGTGTTCAGAGAACCTCAAGTCAACGTCAAGCAATAAACCGAGATTTCTAGCCACATTCGAAGTAACCAGAGCTTCACCATCTAGACTAATGTGGAACAACTCCTTGTATTGGTCCCTAACATGCTTACGTCCAAAAAGAAGTACCTTACTTTTCTTGGGGTTAAGGACTAAACAATGATCAGCTGAGTTCCGCTGCAGCCGTTGAAGGTCACTCATAAGCATGTTATTAGCCTCAGCAATTTTTTCCGGGTTAAAGGACAAGTATAACTGAGTATCATCTGCATATAAATGTACTGTGGCGTACCTAAGATTTCTAACTAGTTGTGAAATATATAGAGTAAAAAAGAGAGGACCAAGAATAGATTCCTGCGGGACGCCACATGTGATATCCAGTGGACTCGATAGTATGTTATTACTCCTGACAGATTGGACTCTTCCAGAGAGATAGCTTCCGAGGAACTGACATGCCTGAGTCTTGAAGCCAAGGAATTGAAGAATTGCCAGAAGCAGTTGATGGTTTAGCGTGTCAAAGGCCCTGGAATAGTCAAGACGGATTAAGGCAGTAAGCTGACCAGAGTCAGCTGCCTCCAAGATATCATCTGTAACTTTTAAGAGAGCAGTGGAGCGGCTGTAATTTTTACGAGAGCCCGACTGACACGTGGGCAGTATGTCATAGGATTGACAATATTCCCGAATCTGCCCCTCCAGAACCCGTTCCAAGACCTTCGACAAAGTGGGCAGAATGCTTATAGGCCGAAGATCTTTTAATTCAGCAGGGACTGGAACCTTTGGTATCGGAATTAAGAAGGAACTTTTCCATATCTGCGGAAATGTAAGAATTTCGATACATGAGTTTATTAGGTGTAAGATAAATGGCAGGATAAATGGGCAACACAAACTTATCATAGATAGACCAATACCATCCGTACCAAAAGCCCGTGACCCGATAGAAAAGAGAGCCGACTGGACCTCATCACTGGTGACAAGTCTAAACTGAAATGACCCAACACTCTGTTTTTTGTTATGCAAATAGTAATTCAAGATATTTGGGGGCTTTAGGAGTAACAGAGGAAACAAAATACTTGTTGATATCATCCACATTTCCCAAATGATCAGGAACTGATTTAGTCTCCTTAGAATAGAAACCCATATCCCTAAGTATCCTTCAGTTATTTTTCGTATTTTCTCTGCGGAGATTTGTTTGAAGGTAAGCCCTCTTTTCGTTTTGTAAAGCTCTAGTTACACAATTGCGTAACTGCCGATATTGCTCCCAATTTTCTTCCGTCCCCGATCTTTTGAATTTGGAGGGCGCTTTGTCCTGCTGCTTCATAGACACTTTAATATTATAGGTAATCCAGGGTACTTTTTTCTTGGTTATACGTGCATTTCTGAATGGAGCACGAATATCATGCTATTGGGCTTGAGGTCAAGAATAGAAAAGATTTCTCATCCATCCTTCAGACTTAAAAATTTAAATAAGCTTCGAGATATTCTGCTCACCAACTTCTCTCCAATCAAATTACTAAACAAATTATTATTTAACTCAACCACACCTCCTTCACAACGAAATAACAATCTTACACCGGATATTAGTGCTCTCTGCTCTGAAAACCGAATCAAATGTTATTTTTCCTTTCCTTACGTAAGAGAAATCTCCACTAAAACAACCAAACTCTTCAACAAACTACCTAATTTAAAAATTGCTTTTAAACATAAAAAAACCATCAATAATATTTTCAGTTATCTAGAAGACGAAGACGAAATCACAAAAGTCTCAGAAGTAGTTTACAGCATCCCCTGCTCTCGATGTAAAAAAATGTATATCAAACAAACACCAAAAATCCTAAAAGACAGAATCACTTTCCATAAAAGTGATTGCAGATTAAAAAAAAACTCTTGCGCGCTTGCCCAGCATAGTAGCCAATTTTCGCATGAATTTGATTTTGCTGAAACCAAAATCCTGTGTCGAGAGAGAAATCTCGGCAGGAGAATCTTTAGGGAGATGGTGGAGATCCATCTTGAATCTAACTCGATCAATAAAAAAACTGACATTGAAGATCTGAGTTTAATTTTCTCCAATTTATTAGAAATGGGCAGTCAAAACGAAAACTCATACAACATATCTGACATATCTCTGTTACCATAATCACATGGATTAGCACTAACTCTCCAATCTTATAACAATAAAATAGAATGTCAACGTCATTCCACTCTCTAATATAAATTAACCACCACCTAACCAAGAGATAGAAAAACGCTGCCTTTAACAAAATGATAAGAAAACGTATAAAAAAAATCCTTTATAAATTAAAATCACCTTATAACTAGGCAATTCTTTCGTACCATAGTAACAAAATGGAGTAAAAGCATATTATATTTCCCAGTGAGGATTGTGTCGAGGTTTTCTCATGTTTTTTCTGATAAATAAGTGTAATAATGTGCCCCCACGAGTAGTGATTTCTAAATACACTACTTAGCAGTAAGTACTTAATATTATGAATAAAATACGAGTTGTTCTTTGCTTTAAATCTCAAAAATACTGATAATCTACTATAATTGTAGCCCTGATGAAGAAAATGAAATATTTTCGAAAGCTTGGCGTAACTAAAAAGGTGTCAAAAACTTTTTAGTTCTTTCCCAAAGACCGCTTACCTCAAGAACAAAAAACTGGTTATATATATATATATATATATATATATATATATATATATATATATATATATATATATATATATATATATATAATGTACCTTTACTTTCATGTCAATATTATTTTTTAAAGTCAAATCTTTAACTTGAATTGAACTCAAAAGTTTATCCAATATAGGAATAACATTTTGCTGTAAATGTAAACTCTGTGGTCAGTTAATGTAGCCGCTGCTAGCATTTTGGGTAATTTTTTGAAACGATAATTATAGGCAACTTTAGGAGTTACGCAGAGAATACCACCCGTAGAATGGAAAATATTTTTGCTATCAGCAATCAACTTGGCAATAAGCATCATCGAAAGTAGATTTATTTTTATCCAGTAATACAAATGGTTCAAATAAGGTTTCATAATTAGAACTGGTAAAACCTAAAGATGATGAACAACTGAATTGGCCAAATATTTTGTTCATAGTTTCACTAAGGTGTAATAAAAGGGATGAAGTAAATGAATGTGGTCTTGCTGCGCTAAGAATGGAATGGCCAATTGCAGTTTAATATCCAATTTCACTGTTTTAGCTACTTTTTTATGATTTAATCTAAGAACTGTTTCAAAGATTCAGGTACTTCATTTTCCACATCTGCTAAAAAATGTTCAGGATGTTTATACTAATCTTTCACATATAATTGAGATCTAATATATTCCAAGATATTCTGTGCTGTTATTTTAATAATGTCTGAACGCTCCTTAGTCTTGTCAGATTTTTGTTTCCTTTCTCAGAACTCATTTAAAATCTTCTGACTTGCATGACAATAAAATATAATCGGTCCATCTTTACAATTATGAATTATAATATAATTTCCAAAAGTTTCCTGTACTTTATTTTTGAGAAATACTGTCCACTCAGGAGCTTCCCCAGGAAAATCCTCGGCAATTTTTTTAACAGAAAACTGGCTTTCATCTTCATTACTACTTAAATATTACCCCTTATAAATAACAAAATTGTATTTTGTTTCTTTTTCACTTACATTACTTTTAAATATTCTGGTAAAACAGTTCCTGTGATAACGTACATTCAAGGAAACCAAATTTTCTACATTCCCTATCTGTTAGCAAGATCCATTGCTTTTTTTATCTGCTCTAATTTGAGAAAATTATATTAATTTTGTTTTTGTTTATAATTTCGTCATCATTACAATATTGTGATTTTTAGCTTTTTAGTGTTCCGTACGGAACACTTATAAGACTATTTGTCATAGAAAGTTGAAATTTGGTAGTAATATAGAAATTAATGGCCTCATCAGAGCTATGTAGTTTTGAAATTTAAATTTTGACTTAGGGGGTTAGTTTTGGGGGGTGAAATCGGAAGTGGAAAAAAAAATTTTTTACTAAGTCATCGAGTGTGGTGTCAAATGAAAGCTTGTGAAAATACGAATAAAATATAAAATATATATATATATATAATATATATATATATATATATATATATATATAATGTAATACTTTCGCGCACTGTTCTTTGTATTGTTTTTAAAAAATCGCGATAAATCGCTGTCTACCCGCCTTATCTCGAAAAGTACTTATCAAAAATTTTGAAAAAATTCTGGAATATTCTCCACGGGGTGTAGATTGAACGAAAATTATCACGAGTGCATTACCTTTAATAATTTATCTGGTATATAAAAAAACAAAAATTTCAAGGTCATCAGTTTTTCAGTATAGATTGAAAACAAACTTTGTTGAAAACTTATTTGGGGTGTGTTTTGTGAAATCACTGATCATTTTATACCTCCGTAACAATTTTTTTTTTAATTTTAAAAGCAATCAACGTACGGAACACTAATTGCGCAAGTTCAACTTGCACTTGACCGGTTATTTTTTATCTTACTAATCAAAGAATCAGAAGCATCTTCTCTACAAATAATGCTTTTATGAGAAAAATCAAATTGCGCAGATTGTTCTTGGGCTTTTTATGATGAAATGCGAGTTACTTTGGTTTTTTTTAAAACTTTTACTTAATTTTGCAGATTTTAATACACGTTTCAATGAGGGATATGTTTTCGTACAATTTTCGTGCACTTTCAACGAAGTTTTATTTTTAAAACTTTTATACCTGTTGTCATTTCTAATCTTGTTAGCTGGAATTAACTTTTGAATTCCCTTTACTCCAACAGTTCTTTCTAGAAATCGATTCAATAAATTATCACATAAAACACACAAATTATCCTCCGTATTTCAACTATACATTATCTCAAATATCTGAACTAATGATTAGTTTATTTTATTATTCATTAATTAAATATTATTTATTTAATTTTACTTACATCAAATAAAGTAGTAATACTTTTACAAAGAAAATTCACAGCTGTTAAAGAGTAAATACAAACAGAACAAACTATAAAACTGCAAAATAACCATTTACAAAGAATATGCCCACTGGTTGAAACACGAATTTAAAGTTAATTTAAGAGTTTTTCTACTCGACAAAAAGAGAAAATGAATTTTTTATTTACAAAATCGGACTGTTACAAGAGAACTATTTGTTGCTCAATTTTTTGCAAAACGTCACTACTATACGTACTGTACTATTCGTATGTATTATGTAGTCAGTACGGTCTTAAAAGTACTACAACTATATCTAGTTACATAGTGAGTCCAAAAAGTCTCCATACACCACCTGCTTTCTATACTATTTTTCTATTATGTTTAACTAATTAATTGGAACTATGAGAAAACATGTTTAAATTAATATTTGAAACTTAACCAACGAGGATTAGTATTAAAAACAACTACGGAACAGTTTATTTAGAAGTTTCATCATTATTACAAAATGTAAACAGAATTAATGTCAAATAAGTCTCCAGACATTATAATCAGCCGCATTTTATCAAGCTATCTATTGCTCGCTAAACTGAAAACAAATGAATAATTTTCGGTCGTACGCTATAATCTGTCACATGTTTCTAGTAATTTTGCAATGGGTTTTTTTAAAGTAATATTTGAAATGAGCGAGAAAAATTGTGATGAAACTAAAATTTACCTTTTTGGGTCTGATGGCAGAACTAAAGTTTGTAGAAAAAAGAATACCGCATTCGAAATTAAAAACATTTGTTCCACGGTGAAACAAGGGGGTAGCAGTGTTCTGCTTTCGGGATGCATGTCCACTGGAGGGGTTGGAAATTTACATTTTATTAATGGTACCATGGATGTTTATCTAAACATTTTGAGAGACAATTTAAGAGAAACTGTCCAAAAATTAGCACTCGAAAAAACATACATTTTCCAACAACAATGATACCGCAAACTTGGTGCGAGAATAGATGATCCGTAATGTGCGACAGCAGCTTCATACACCTCCGCAATCATCCAGTGTTAACCCCATCGAGTATTTATGGGAGGAATTAAACAGCGCGTTTTCAAACATAATGTTTCAAATATAGATGAATTAATAAGCAGAATATTGGACGAATGGAAGAACATGCCAGCAGAAGTTACTAGAAAGCCTGTTGCAAGCATGACAAGGAGGGTACAGGAGATTTTCAAGGCCAACGGCGGTCCCACTAAATATTAGTTCAAAGGAAGTTGTTATTTTCCTTTAAACTCCGTCAAACTATTTTTGGTAATTGTCAAGTGTATGGAGACTTTTTTTGACATTAATTTTGTTTACATTTTTATAACAATGATGTAACTCCTGAATAAAATGTTCCGTAGTTATTTTTAATACTATTCCTCTTTGGTTAAGTTTCAAATATTAATTTAAATGTGTTTTCTCATAGTTCCAATTAATTAGTTAAACATAACAGGAAAATAGTATAGAAAACAGGTGGTGTATGGAGATTTTTGGACTGATTATATATCTAAGGCCACCGTTTCTGACTGGATGAATGTCGCTGAGTAACTAGGCGTAAAATCTAATTATAAAGCAACATTGTACTAGTTACCTTACTTTTAAGATATAAAAACAAAATTGATCAAAATAAAAAAGTGGGAATAATTATATTTTTAAATGTAGTCATTATTAAATAATAGAAATTAAATAAATAGGTTAATAAAAATATTTACAAATTAATAATTGAAAATTAGTCTATGGTCATAGGTCGGTAATAAATTATGGTTTACTTCCTCGTAAAGGTTCAAATTACTTGCTGAGATTTATGCTAATAAGGTGGAGAATAAGGATTTGGATTACCAATTTAACAATTTAACTCAGCCACTCAACATGCTCAATAATCTGTGTACAATAATTAAAAATAACTTTACTTACTGAAAATATTATAAAATTTAAGAAAAAAATGTTTTTGAAAATAGAAATCGTGAATTTGCCCTAAAAAAAAATAAATTTGAGACTAAAATGCCCAATTTCTCGGACCTAAATTGTTTAAATGAGTTTCTAAGTACCTCCAATGACAGTTTAGGGACTAAGGAACATTTTCTGATATTTTAGGTAAGGTGTAAAAAAAAAGTTGTTTAAAAAATTGGTCAGAAGAAAATATACGTGAGTAGGTAAAATTTATTAATATTATGAGAAGTGAAAAATATATCTAATATGTAAAAAATAGCTAAAATTATGTTTGGATAAATTAAAGTAATGTCCATGGAACATATTTCCAGAGAATTAGTTTACAATTTGCAAGTACACTTATTTAATTATAAAAAAATGACGAAAAAAAACGACAGAAACGGCCAATTTTTCCCGATCGAAACATTCAAACGACATCCATAGCCCCATATATTTTTTATTTTTAGTGTTCCGTACGGAACACTTGTAAGATCACTTCGGTGTCTGTCTGTCTGTCCGTCTGTCTGTCTGTCACACCCGATTTTCTCCGAAACTATTTGACATAGAAAGTTGAAATTTGGTAATAATATAGGAATTGATGGCCTCATCAGAGCCATGTACTTTTAAGAGTTAAATTTTGACTTAAGGGGTTAGTTTTGGGGGGTGAAATCGGAGGTGAAAAAAAAAAAATTTACTAGGTCATCGAGTGTGGTGTCAAATGAAAGCTTGTGAAAACACGAGTAAAAAATGTATATATAATGTAATACTTACGCGCAGTTTTCTTTGTATTATTTTTAAAAAATCGCGAAAAAATCGCTGTCCCCCGCCTTATCTCGAAAAGTACTTATCAAAAAATTTTGATAAAATTCCGGAATATTCTTCACGGGGTATAGATTGAACGAAAATTATCATGAGTGCATTACCTTTAATACTGTTTCTAGTATTTAAAAAAAAAACAAAAATTTCAAGGACATCAGATTTCAGTAACGATTGGAAAAAAACTTTGTTGAAAACTCATTTGGGGTGTGTTTTGCGAAGTCATTGTTCATTTTGTACCTCCGTAACAAACATTTTTATTTTAAAAGCAATCAACGTACGGAACACTAATTGCGCAAGTTCAACTTGCGCTTGACCGGTTATTTTATCTAGAATGAAAATCTGTCAGAATTTTTAGTTTATCTTTCATAAATTTGTGATAAGATTGCAAAAATACTCTAAAAAAAAACCAAAAAAACGCAACAATTCTCCCATTTTTGAGGGTGTTTCCCCAATTTTGCAGCAGTCGCAATATATTTTCTTAAGGTACTCATCGAGACGAGTATATTTAAAAAAAAAAAATAGAAGTGTCCAACGATTTCTGTTTTTGGCCTGTTTTGGTCGTATTCTGACTGGACTATATCGTATTTGAATTTGGACTATATTGAATTTAAATCTAAACTCGTATATTTTTATCTTTATCAGATAATATTTTTACATTTTTTGCTGCTTCTAACGCTCTTCGAAGGATGATGGTTTGTTTAAAATATGCACATATTTGGTATTTTTACCTGATACATGCTAAATTAGTTGTTCTTGGTGTTCGTTAATTATGTTTTAATGTAATTATGGATGTCTCCTGGAAATCTACGAATTAAGGTAGTAAGGTAAGTCCAAAAATCATTTTCCCGAAACGGGAACATCTAGAAAGCAGTTGACTTGTATTTTACTATAAATTTCCTCACTTCGTGCTTGTAAAAAAATTATTCATACCATATTTTTGCATTTATTTACATTTCAAAGCTTCTAAATCACGGCCCTTTGCCGTCATAACTCTCGAACGAATTAAGAGATCGATTTTAAATTTATTACATGTATATAGTAGTGTAATTGTTGAGCTAAGGAGTTTTTAGAGTCGAGCAATCTGCAAATTGTGTTATATCTCAATTATTTCTGTTCAAACATAAAAGCTTAATAAGATGAATTAGGAGATGGATGGATTGCTTCGTATAATTTGTGTTGCATGTTCTTTATAGGGTTTTTAGAGGCAGGGAATCTGGAAAATACCTCATTTTTTAATTACATTCAATTGTAACGGTGCTCTATTTTTTTGACTTTACTATTTTTAAAAAAAGTGTAAGAAAGTCGAATTCAGTGAGCACCTTCCAGAATAGATTCAAATTGCCAACCGTTCTTCGATATTACAAAGAATCATGGTTACTAGTCAGTTCTGGGTCTCCAATTAGGCGAACAGCTTTCCTCTAAACCAAACAAATGCAGTGTCTGTTTGGGAGTTGAGCTTCAAACATTCTATCGTAACTAGGAGTTACGAAATCAATTAAGGGATTACATCACCTTGGCCCTCGGCTATTAAATATATAAAATAATTTTTCTTTTACGCATATATATATATATATATATATATATATATATATATATATATATATATATATATATATATATATATATATATATATATATACATATATATATATATATATATATATATATATATATATATATATATATATATATATATATATATATAGTCATTTTATGAATAATTTGAAATAATAACGAATAAAAAAAATTAAAAAATGACGGAGATATGAGCCATCAAGTAGGACCTTCTTTTTAAAATCCTTGCTGATGGTGTTCTTATTGTCTCTGTGAGGCATCGTCTGAAAAATAAAAAATAATTTTCTTATTTAGAAAGGTAATAGCTAAGATGTAGCATAGGAAAAAAAAATTTAAAATTTTTTTGTAGAAATGACAGCCGTTTGAAAAAAAAAACTCTGATTTTTATCGAAATTTTCAATTTAAAAACTTATGAACGTGGCACCCAATTAAAAAATTCCTATGCTACGTCTTAGAAGATATTACAAAGAATATGTGTTGTAAATTTTAACAAAATCGGTTAAGTGGATCTTAAGATATCTTCTATACGAGTTTGAAAAATATAGTTTCGAAAAAAACGCAAAAGAAAAAACAGTACAGCGTCAGCGTCTTAAAACCAAATATTTTTTTAAATTATCTTCAATTTGCGATTCCTGGGCTGTGCACGAGGTCTTCCATTGTTGCCGCGATGCCCTCCGACTCCTATTGAGCAGCCCTTTTCAATTTCCTGGCCTCTTTAGTCTCCTGTTGGGTTCTCATGTTGACTATAGATATTCGTTGAGAATCCAAGTTCTCGGTAAATCGCAGCGCACTTGGGCTAATTACAAGGTTTAATAATTGCACCATTTGTAACACACTAGTATATCCATCATTAAATATACCAGCTGCAATATAAGATGCGATCTCAATAATTTTTGTGCATGTAATGCACTTTTAGAGCAAATGACAGCGTTTAGACATTCGTTGTTTTTCTGAATGTATCCTTCTAAACAGCGTTCTTATGAAGGACTGACTAAAAAAACAATACCCTTTGTCAAGGCTTTGACCGCTCGTGCCGGTCCGATCGTTACCTGAGTTTCGGGCCGACTCTCTGCAGTGCTCACTTCTAATTGCTATAACTTCGGAAGTAATTTGAATTTTAAAATGGTTAAACGTTTAAAATATTCTTAAAAGTATAAACAATTTATCTAGCTGAAAAAAATAATAATTCGGTTTTTGAAAATCTCAAGGTGGTGTAACCCCTTAAGGATGGAGCATCTGAAATGCAAAGAACATATTTAATTCCGGAATATTTATACAAATTTTAGTGAAATGATACATTATAATCAGTGATGATGAAAAAAAAAATTAACTGGTTTCAAATCAATTGCCAATTCACTGTTCATGACTTTGAAAGAATACAAAATAATTGAGATAATATTTTATCAAAACAAAATCTGAAAAATGTTATCAAATAAGGAATTTTTGTTTGATACTTACACGAATTAATAATGTTTAAAAACATTTAAATTTTGGTGTTCATTTTTAAGAATTTAAAAATGCACCTCAAGTTTAATTCTTGAAAAAGCCGCGAGATGTCGTATTGAATAAGTAAGATCCCAAAAAACTGTTACAAGGAATACTGGAAAAGGGAAAGCCATGGCTCCACCAAAACTTTCTAATAGTCACTTCCTAGTTGAAAATTGATTTTTTCTTGTTTGAAAAGTTAACGTAATTTATTTTTTTTTTAGTACACTACAGAAGTTAAAAAGAAAGAAAAAAACTGTACGAACTGTTACAAATAACATGGAAAGAAACACTTTTATGAGACGAAGACGAAAAAGCAAACATAGCGACGGCAACTTTCAACGCTAATGTAAGCCAGTTTTTCTTTTCGTCCTCTTATTTTTAAACTAATTACTTTATTAGGGTTCCGTAGGGAACACTTATGGGATCAACTCGGTTTCTGTCCATCTGTCTATCTGTCACACCCGATTTTTTCAGAAACTATTTAACATAGAAAGTTGAAATTTCTCACTAATATAGGAATTGATGGCCCAATCAGAGCCATGTAGTTTTGAAAGTTAAATTTTAACTTTAGGGATACTTTTGGGGAAGGGAAAATCGGAACCGAAAAATAAAATTTTTTACCAAGTCATGGAGTGGGGCATCAAATGAAAGCTTGTGAAAACATGAGTTCAAAAAAATATATAATGTAATAGTTGCGCACACTTTTCTTCGTGTTATTTTTAAAAAAAATTGCCAAAAACTCCTGTCCACCCACCTTCTTTTGAAAACTTCTGATCAATTTTGAAAAAATTCTGGAATATTCACTATAAAGTATAGTAGATTGAACGGACATTATCACGAGTTTTGATAATTTATCAGGTATATAAAAAAAAATAAAAAATCAGAAAAAAAACTTTGGTGAAAACTCAATTGGGGCGTGTTTTGTGAAGTCATGGATCACCGTTCTCCGTCATAAGAGTTTTTATTCTAAAAGCAATCACCGTGCCGAACACTAAGGCTGCTCCCTAATTTGTCGGTGCAGTATCGTTTTTCTCGGTGTGCCTGACTTGCGCGGGATGTGCGAGCGCGGAGCAAGTCAGGTGGGTTTCAGTAAAATATAGACGTTCGGCATGTTTTCGTGACCGAATCAGTACCGAGCACACCGAGAAAAACGATATCGCACCGACAAATCAGGGAGCGGCCTAATTGTGCGACTTGCACTTGGCAGTTTTTTTTCTTCCTAATTATGAATTCTCACCAAGATATTTATTTATTTTTTGTACTTCCCTGGCTGAGAGGATCAATGTATTCGAGATAAAATCACTTTCCGATATTTTTAAAAGTTTATTTGTATTTACACTTAAGGGTTCCTAATTTATGAAAGACATAGTCTCCCATTTCCGTCGGTCTGCCTGCATCTTTCTGTCTATCGGTGTGTTGGCGCAATAAGTCTCTAATGAAACGAGACATAATTTCGAATTTGGAACAAATATAATACCCTATTAAGAGACTTGTCACCTGTGTTTTAGATAAAGTAATGAAATTTCCAGCATAATTATTTATAACAAGATGTTATTTAGTATAATGGCGTCTTACACACTTTTTAAAATAGTTCAGGTTGTTCAATTGAAGACTGGTCTTATTTCTTCATTACTGCCAATTTTAACAAAGATAAAACGTACAGAGGACGGTCAAATTTCAATTGTAAATACCCTTTTTAAAGTTTGTCATAAATATAGGAATTGATGGCTTAATCTCAGCCATGTAATTTGGAAAGTTTAGTTTTGACTTAAGAGGTTAGTTTTGGAGGGTGAAATAGAAAGTCAAAAAAAAAATCAAGTTCATCGAGTGGGGTGTCGAATAAAAGCTTGTGAAAACACAACTTCAAAAATATGCATGATATAGTACTCGTGCAAACTTTTCTTTACATTATTTTAAAAAATCGCCTTCTCTCCACCCTATCTCTAAGAGTACTAAACAAAAACTTTCGAAGAAATTCTGGAATATTCTGCATAAATATATAAAAACAAAATCGGAAACAATTTTTGTAGAGGGCGAACGCAGGGGTACAGCTTGATGGACCTGAGCAATCTAAATCTAAATCTGGTTGGGGTTTCTAAATAAGGTTTGTGTGCTTTTCTTCACGTTAGTCTCTAGGATACGACCTTTTGCCGTAATGATTCTCGAACGTATCGATTTTAAATTTGTTATCCGTATAATATTTGAAGTGGCAAAGAAATATACAACTTTTGAACTAAGTCGCTGAAGCTTTTATAGCCGAGAGGAATCTGCAAATTGTGTTATGTCGAATATTTCTGGTCTAATATAAAGCTTAATAAGGCGAAGGAGGGGATAGATGGGTTGCTTCGTATAAATCGTGTAACATGAGGGTTTTTAGAGTCGGGGACTCTGAAAAATACCTAATTTTCCTTTACATTCAATTGTAGCTCTGTTTTTTAGCATAAATGTTTTACCATAATTTATTATTATTATTACTTTTAAAATATCAACTGATTGAATTAATTTATTATTTTTTCTTTATTTTTTTTTGGCCTTATTATTTTACCATAATTTATTATTATTATTTCCTTTAAAAAGTGTAAGAAAGTAAAACTCAGTACTTTAAATTTTATTGTTGGCTTCTGGCCATTAAGTGTTTTTAGTGTTCCGTATGGAACACTTATAAGATGATTTCGGTGTCTGTCTGTCTGTCACACCCGATTTTCTCCGAAACCATTTGTCATATAAAGTTGAAATTTGGTAATAATATAGGAATTGGTGGCCTCATCAGAGCCGTATAGTTTTGAAAGTGAAATTTTGACTTGAGGGGTTAGTTTTGGGAGATGAAATCGGAAGTGAAAAAAAAATTTTTTTACTAGGTCATCGAGTGTGGTGTCAAATGAAAGCTTGTGAAAACAAGAGTAAATATATATATATATATATATATATATATATATATATATATATATATATATATATATATATATATATAATGTAATACTTGCGCATACTTTTCTTTGTATTATTTTTAAAAAATTGCGAAAAATCGCTGTCCCCCCACCTTATCTCGAAAAGTACTGATCAAAAAATTTTGAAAAAACTCTGGAATATTCTCCACGGGGTGTAGATTAAATAAAAATTATCACGAGTGCATTACCTTTAATAATTTATCTGGTATATAAAAAAAAAAATTTCAAGGTCATCAGTTTTCAGTAAAGATTGGAAAAAGACTTTGTTAAAAACTCATTTGGGGTGTGTTTTGTAAAGTCACTGATCATGTTATACCACCGTGACAAAATATTTTATTTTAAAAGCAATCAACGTACGGAACACTAATTGTGCAAGTTCAACTTGCACTTGACCGGTTATTTTTTTTTTTATGAGCATAGCACTCGGGATGCAGGAAGACTCCTAAAACGCTACGACGCGTGTGCACAAAAACGATTCACAATTGTGAATCACTGTAAATTTTACTCAGTGGGAAACACAATTTTGGGAAAATTATTTCAAAACTCCATATAAAAGACTTCTTGAAAATTGCGTGACAAGCTAAAATTCATACGAATATTTTTATTTTTTAGCACACTCCATAAGCAAAAAGGAAAAGAAACTTCAGGAAGGTTCAGTATACAAACTATTTCAGACGCCATGGAGAGAAACACTTTTACGAAATGAAGATGGAAAAGCAAGCACGGCGACGGCAACACAAATGTAAGCAAATCTTTATTTTCGTGCCTTTATTTTTAAACTAACCACTCTAATTTTCTATCTAATTATGAGTTCTCAAAAAGATATTAATTCATTTTTTGTATTTCTCTTGCTAAGAAGATCACTCTTGGATATATTTTTGTAATTTCTTTTTCATTTTGTTTCCGTTTCCGTTTCCGTTTCTGTTTCCGTGTCCGCCTCCGCTTACTCTTCCGCTTCTGCTTCCGCTTACCTTTACGCTTGCGCTTACGGTTACGCTTACGGTTACATTTACGTGTACTTTCACGTTTACGTTTGCGTTGGCGTTTTCGTTTCATTTTCTTTTCATTTTTATTTACACTTTAGAATCTCTAGTTTATAAAAGACATAGTATCGCATTTCCATCGCTCTGTCTGCATCTTTCTGTCTATCGGTGTGTTGGCGCAGTAACTCTAGAATAAAATAAGTTATCGATTTGAAATTTCGAACAAATATAGTACTTGCATAAGTCAAAATAATGAACTTTATAGCATAATTATTTATAACAAATAAAGCGCCTAAGGGGTTATTTAGTATATCTCATGTTATACACCCTTCTTAGAATAGCTCAGATTGTTTTCACTGGAGCCTGGTGTTATTTGCATTATTTCCAATTGTAACGGAGACGAAGTCTACGGAGAAATGTCAGGACTCAATTGTAAATACCTTTACAACCCTTTTACATTTATTGTTTAAGGAAAATATTATATCTGTGATAAAAGCACCCGCCGAGATTGTAAAGTACCAAATATTCAAAATATCTACTTTTATATTCAAATTTAGTATTTATTTTAGTACAACGTCTTGCAAAGGAAGCAGCGGATAAAACGCTGTTCCAGTTTTTCAGTTCTATAATATTTTACCCAGTTACTTATAATAAAACATATAAGGGGCTAAAGGGATGGAGAAGGCAGTTGGTAGGTTGACTTCCTATTTATCATTGTGTGGATTTTTTTAGAGTTTTTTGAGTCAAGGAATTAAATGTTGCTTCATTTTAGTGTTCCGTTACCGAAACTGAAAAATGAATCGCTTCGGTGTCTGTCTATTTGTCATAGTCTGTGTAAACCGTTTGACATAGAAAGTTGATATACGTCACAAATATAGGAACTGATTTATTAATCACATCCGTATAGTTTTGAAAGTTAAATTTTGACTTAAGAGGTTAGTTTTGTGGGGTGAATTCGAAAGTGAATTTTTTTGTCAAATGAAAGCTTCCGAAAACACGACTTCAAAAATATATATGATGCAGTACTCGTGCATAATTTTCTTTCTATTATTTTAAAAAATTGCAGAAAATCAGTGTTTAACCATCCAAGAGTACTAAACAAAATTTCGAAAAAATTCTTGAATATTCTTCGTAAGGTGTAAATTAAACGAAAACTGTGACGAAAGCATTACCTTTCATAATTTAGCTCATATATATAAAATAAAGATCGAAAACAAACTTTGTAGAGAGCGAACGCGGGGGTATAGCTTGATGGACTTGAGCAATTTAAAACTAAACCTGGTTGGTGTTTCTAACTAATGCAGGTTCTCTGTTTATAACAAAAATAGTCATTTCATATTTTTGCATTTCTTCGCGTTTCAAAGTTTCTAGGTTACAGACTTTTGCCGTAATAACTCTCGAAAGACTTAAGATATCGATTTTAAATTTGTTACAGGTATAATACTTGCAGTGAGAAAGGAATATACAAGTTTTGAGCTGAATCGTTGAGGTTTTCAGAATTGAGAAATCTGTAAATTATGTTATATTTCCATTATTTTTGGCCAAACATAAAAGCATAATAACGTGAGGAAGGAGATAGATAGGTTGCTTCGTATAAATCGTGTTACAGTCCCTTCCTAGTTAAAAACATACTGATTTTTGTTATTTAAAAAGTGAACTTATTATTTATTTTATTTTTTAGTGCACCATAGAAGCTAAAAGGAAAAACTTTAGGAAAGTTTAGTTTATAAACTGTTGACAACTACCATGGAGAGAGAACATACTTTTACAAGATGAAGATGAAAAAACAATCACGGCCATGACAAATTCCAACACAAATGTAAGCCAGTTTTTATTATCGCCTTTATTTTTGAACCAACTCCTTTATTTTTCTTCCTAATTATGAGGTCTCACCAAGGTATTCATTTTTTTTTGTACTTTCCTTGCTAAGGGGATCAGTGTATTTGAGATAAAATTACTCTCGGATATTTTGAAAATTTCACTTTTATTGGCACTTTAGAGTACGTAGTTTATGGAAAACTATTTGACAAAGAAAGTTGAAATTTGTCACTAATATAAGAATTGATGTCCCAATCACAGCCGTGTAGTTTTGAAAGTTAAAGTTTCACTTAAGGAGTTAGTTTTGGGGAGTGAAATCGGAAGTGACATTTATTTTTCAAGGTCGAGTGGCTTGTCAAATAAAAACTCGTGAAAACACTTCAAAAATATATTTGATGTAGTATGCGCCCAAACTTTTCTTTATATTATTTTTAAAGGCTTGAGAAAAATCACTGTCCCCCCACCCTATCTCTAAGGGTACTAAACAAAAAATTTCGAAGAGATTCTAGGATGTTTTCCATAAAATGCTGATTGAATGAAAATTATCATGAGTGCATTATCTTTGATAATTTATCTGGTATATAACAATAAAAATCGGAAACTCTATTTTCATATTTTTTCATTTCTTCACGTTTCAAAGTTTCCAGCGCAAGGACTTTTGCCGTAATAACTCTCGAACGAGTTAAGATGCCGATTTTAAATTTGTTACACGAATAATACTTGAAGTGGGAAAGGAATATATATATTTTGAGCTGAATCGCTGGAGTTCTTAGAGTCGAGGAATCTGCAAATTGTGTTATATATAAATTATTTCTTATCAAACATAAATGCTTAAAAAGGTGAGGGGATAGATGGATTTGCTTCGTATAAATCGACGTGAATCTGAAAACTACCTAATTTTTTTCATTACGTTCAGTTGTAATTGAAGTAGTATGTACTTTATTTTTTATTGGGCACTAATATATTACCACCATGTTTTATTATTATCTTTAAAAAGTGTAAGAAAGTTGAATTCGGTGCTTTAAATTTTATTGTACCCTAGGAGATCAATTAAAGCATTATCGTTATAGGATATAAATTTTCATGACAGTGGCTTCAAGATTGTCTACAAAACTGTTACAAAGAATACTAGAAAACGGAGAACCCATGATCTCACCACTTCTTAATAGCCCCCTTCCTAGTTGAAAACGTACTGATTTTTTGTTATTTGAAAGATGAACTTATTTTTTCTTATTTTTTAGTACACTACAGAAGCTTAAAAAAAAAAATCCTTAGGCAAGATTAGTTTACAAACTGTTACAACTACCATGGAGAGACGAAGATGAAAAAGTAATCACGGCGATGGTAATTTCCAACACAAATGTAAGCCAGTTCTTGTCTTTGTGCTTTTATTTTTAAACTAACTACTTTATTTTTCTATCTAATTATGAATTCTCACAAAGATATTCATTTATATCATGTATTTCTCTTTCTAAGAGGATCAGTGCATTCGAGTTAAATTTACTCTCGGATATTTTGGAAATTTCATTTTCATTTTCACTTTAGAGTTCCTAAACCGTAGGCTGAAAAGTTTCTGGTCTAACTACTTGAATCACATTTTTTTTACAAAATTCGACTTTATTCGTTAACACAGTCTCTTTCAAAAGCGATACAATCAGTCCAACGCTTTTATAACATTTCTATACCTTTCTTGTAGAAGAATTTATCTTTGCCTTCAAACTAGGTCTCAGCTTCGGCGATAACTTCTTCATAAGAGCCAAATCTCTTTCCTGCTAGCATTTTTTGACGTTTGCGAATAGATAATAGTCGCTAGGGGCCAAATCTGGAGAATACGATACATGAGGAAGCAATTTAAACTTCAATTCATGCAATTTTGCCATCGTAACCATTGACTTGTGACACGATGCATTGTCTTGATGAAAGAGCCGTTTTTTCTTGCTCATTTGGGACCGTTTCTTTGCGATTTCTGCCTTCAAACGCACCAGTAACTTTATATAATATTCGCCATTGATGGTTTTCCCTTCTCAGCGTAGTCGATTAAAATTATTCCATGCGCATCCCAAAATACAGAGGCCAAAACCTTCCCAGCCGACTGTTGTGTCTTTGGGCGCTTCAAGCGGCTTTCACCGGCTGCTGTCCAATCATCTGACTACCGATTTGATTCCGATGTGTAGTAGTGGATTCATGTTTCATCCATTGTCACATATCGCATGAAAAAATCCTTTTTATTGCGCTCAGAATCATCAACACTTTGTTGTTTTTTTGTCTACTGTGAGCAAACGCGGTACCCATTTCAAACAGAGCTTTCTCATGCCCAAATGTTCATACAAAATATGACCAACACATTCTTTTGAAACCTTTAGGGTGTCAGCTATCTCACGCAATTTCACTTTACGATCATCCACAACAATTTTATGGATTTTTTTGATGCTAACCGGTGTAACCACCTCAGTTGGGCGTCCAGAGCGTCCAGCATCATTTGTGTCTGTACTACTGCGTTTAAATTCAGCATACCAGTAAATGATGAGTGATTTTCCAGGGGCAGAATCCCTGTAACATTTATCAAGCCATTGCTTTGCTTGAACGGTATTTGTCCCATCAAAAAGCAGTGTTTAATCAACACACGAAATTCGATTTTTCCATTGTTTTGAAAGTATCAAAAGTAGCGTCATTAAAACCATTGCAACTTGTAAACTAATCGTCTAAATGTAATGAAATTTTGATACGTATCGAACTTTTTGAAGGTCGGTACTTCCTAAAAAGCATATGGATTTTTTGAAAAGGGCGACATCTATCTGTTAGGCCAAAAACTTTTCAGCCTACGTGTTAAAAAACAAAGACCGAAAACGAACTTTGTAGAGAGCGAACGCGGAGATGCAGCTTGATGGACTTGAGCAATCTAAAGCTAAATCTGGTTGGTTTTTTAATTACATTCAATTGTAACAGAAGTAGTATGTACTTTATTTCTTTGGGCACTAATGTTAATGTTACCATGTTTTATTATTATCTTTAAAAAGTGTAAGAAAGTTGAATTCGGTGCTTTAAATTTTATTGTTGGCTTCTAGCCATTACCCTAGGAGATCAATTAAACCATTATCGTTATAGGATATAAATTTTTATGACAGTGGCTTGAACATTGTCTACAAAACTGTTACAAAGAATACTAAGAGGTGTTTCGGTTAACAATGTCGATTTTTTCGCAACATTTAAACGTTTACTTCCATCACAAAATGAATTACTTTAGTAATCAAAGTATTGGCCATCGTTAGCTATGACTTTTTCCCATCTTTCTGTCAAAGAATGGATTCCGCACCAGAAGAACTTTTTATCTTTTGAGGCCAACCATTCATCAAGCCAAATTTTCACTTCTTCGTAATAATGTAAGTGTTGTTCTGAAAATCTGTGCTGCATCGATCGAAATAAGTGGTGGTCTGAAGGGGGTAAGTCCGGTGGATACGGCGGGTGGGGTAGAACGTCCCATTTGTTATTTTCCAAATAGTCTTTAACACATTTTGCAACTGGGGGCGAGCAACGTCATGTTGAAAAATGACTTTATCGTGTCCTTGGGCGTATTCTAGTCGTTTCTCCTTCAATGCTCGGTTCAACTTTATTAATTCTTGTCAGTATCGATCGCCAGAAATCGTTTCACCAAGTTTCAGCAGTTCGTAATACACAGCTCCTCTACTATCCCACCAAATACACAGCAAAGCTTTCTTTCCCTGTATATTGCGCACTGATTGTGATGTCAAGGCTGGCCCGGGTCTACCCAAGTTTTTTGGGTTAGAGTATGTTCATAATAAGCTTAAACCAACAATCGATAACTTTCAGCAGTCGTTTACTTTAAAGGAAAGAAGGTTATTTAACTTCCCCGCAAAAAGTCTTTTTCTCTTACAAAACACGACATATTTAAAGCTATGAAAAGCTATGTTTTGCTTTCGATGGCATATGTTTACCTTCCAAAACGCCATAGATGTCACTACTCTATACTAATAAGTGTATTAGTAACGCCATCTCTTAGAAAAATCGTCATTATTAACCGAAACACCTATTAGAAAACGGAGAACCTATGTCCCACTAGTTTCTAATAGTCCCTTTCCAGTTGAAAACATACTGATTTTTTTGTTATTTAAAAAGTGAACTCTTTTATTTTTTTTATTTTTTAGTACACTACTTAAGAAAAAAAAATTTAGGAAAGTTTAGTTTACAAACTGTTACAACTACCATGGAGAGACGAAGATGAAAAAGCAATTACGGCGACGGCA